>CM050164.1:26189195-26364195 GCA_027410445.1 Discoglossus pictus
CTGGAGGACGGTCGGCGCAGAGGAGAAGACGGTGAGTGCGGCGATGCTGGCAGGATTGGAACCAGGTACGAGCATCAGTGGGGCAGGGGGAGCATCAGTGGGGCAGGGGGAGCATCAGTGGGGCAGAGGGAGCATCAGTGGGGCAGGGGGAGCATCAGTGGGGCAGAGGGAGCATCAGTGGGGCAGGGGGAGCAGGGGGAGCATAAGTGGGGCAGAGGGAGCATCAGTGGGGCAGAGCAGTGGGGCAGGGGGAGCATCAGTGGGGCAGAGGGAGCAACAGTGGGGCAGAGCAGTGGGGCAGGGGGAGCATCAGTGGGGCAGAGCAGTAGGGCTGTCTAAGTGCCGCTAGCCTCACAGTCGCAGGTCACTGGGGTGACATTTGAACGGACCGCCCCGGGTGACGTTTACTCTAGCTACGCCACTGCGTGGTCTACAATACAGTTAGGAATACAATATATATATATATACACAAAAAAATAACTTATGCACATGCTAATGTTGTTAGTTTGTTACATACTTATCACAACTTGTCACAAACATATAAGCTTTTACCTAAACTATCATGGTACTTTAATTCAAGAAGAGGTTGACAACCTGATCCTGGACCCAGTATTTGGCCCATTTCACAATGGATCTGGTTCCCCATTGTTTAAAATATACATAATATTAAAACAAAAACCAACAGAAATTAGAGAAGAGATCCTAGCAATATAATACCTACCAGTTTTTACTTTTGCTCCCCATGACTTTACGTGTCCATTGAAGTCTAGAAATGTAACGTTCACAGTGTACAGCTCCCCCGCTGCTAGTCCACTTATTGCCACGTGAGATTGGTTGGTGTTTATGGACTGGTTATCTGTCTTCATTGAAAGGACTTGGACAGTGTAAGAGTGGCTATCAGGGCAGTCTGTGCTCCAATATACATGAAAGCCACTGCTGGTGACATCCATGATACTATGATTCCTGAATATAGAGCAATCTAGAACACAAAAAAAAATAATATATGTATATTTAAGTAAATGTTATTATGTAAATGTAATATAAATATATAAATGAAACAAAGTGCAATCACAATCTAAGTAGGGCCATCTCTACCCAATAGAAGAATACTTATGGTCACCATCAAGGGCATCTTACACACAATTTGCACCTTAGATCACAACAGAGATCTTGTAGCAGCCATGCGTGTTGGAACCACAGTTATTCTGGGGGGATACAGCTCACTTGATGCCCAGAACTTATATCAGCTTCTAAACGCACCCATACACACAATTAGAAATCTGGGGGGGGATTAGTCCCCCACATCCCCCCAGTTCCTACACCCATGCTTGCATGCATTGGAAGTGGCTCTATTTTTAGTTTATTTCCAGCCTTTTGCCAGTATTTCATTAAATATAACTTATACAGTGGATATAAAAAGTCTACACACCCCTGTTAAAATGTCAGGTTTCTGTGCTGTAAAAAAATGAGACAAAGAGAAATAATTTCAGAACTTTTTCCACCTTTAATGTGACCTATAAACTGTACAACTCAATTGAAAAACAAACAAGTCTGCACACCCTCTTATAACTGGGGATGTAGCTGTGTTCAGAATTAAGCAATCACATTCCAAATTGTGTTATATAGGAGTCAGCATACACCTGCCATCATTTAAAGTGCCTCTGATTAACCCCAAATAAAGTTCAGCTGCTCTAGTTGGTTTTTCCTAAAATTTTCTTAGTCGCATCCCACAGCAAAAGCCATGGTCCACAGAGAGCTTCCAAAGCATCAGAGGGATCTCATTGTTAAAAGGTATCAGTCAGGAGAAGGGTACAAAAGAATTTCCAAGGCATTAGATATACCATGGAACACAGTGAAGACAGTCATTATCAAGTGGAGAAAATATGGCACAACAGTGACATTACCAAGAACTTGAGCTCCCTCCAAAATTGATGAAAAGACAAGAAGAAAACTGGTCTGGGCGGCTACCAAGAGGCCTACAGCAACATTAAAGGAGCTGCAGGAATATCTGGCAAGTACTGGCTGTGTGGTACATGTGACAACAATCTCCCGTATTCTTCATATGTCTGGGCTATGGAGTGGCAAGACGAAAGCCTTTTCTTACGAAGAAAAACATCCAAGCCAGGCTACATTTTGCAAAAACACATCTGAAGTCTCCCAAAAGCATGTGGGAAAAGGTGTTATGGTCTGATGAAACCAAGGTTGAACTTTTTGGCCATAATTCCAAAAGATATGTTTGGCGCAAAAAGAACACTGCACATCACCAAAAGAACACCATACCCACAGTGAAGCATGGTGGTGGCAGCATCATGCTTTGGGGCTGTTTTTCTTCAGCTGGAACTGGGGCCTTAGTTAAGATAGAGGGAATTATCTTACAAATTTAACGGCCGACCCGCGGAAATCGAAAAACTCGAAAAATAAATAAATAAAAACAAAAACAAGAAAAATAATAAAAAATAAATAAATAAAAACAAAAATTTAGGCACAGAAAACAGAGCTTTTAAGCACTTCTTAATATAATAAAGTACATAAAAATAAATAGATATGTAGGTATGTTATATTCCTAATGATATCCAGAAACCTTCCATGTCCCTTTAATGCTGTGATTCAAAAAATAAATACAAAAATTGAAGTTACTTACGGCAGGATGATGTCATCATATCATTTGTGACCAGTGGTGAGTAGGATGATGTCATCATATCATTTGTGACCAGTGGTGAGGAGGATGGTGTCATCATATCATTTGTGACCAGTGGTGAGGAGGATGGTGTCTGGGAATGTGGTAGGATACTGTGAGGACTTGGATTCAGAGGTGATCCTGGCATCTCTACATGAAACAGGATAAAATATTAATGCTGCATATAAATGGTGGGTAACCAGTCATCATCATCTACAGCAGGACAAAATACTCTACAACACCAGACATTAGGTTAGAATCCCTAATATATTTGTCATATTGCGAGTTGTCGTCCCGTTGCGGAGCCCCACAACTGCAGCCCTTTCAAAGCGAGTGACGCAGTTGCGGGGGTGGAGGGCCGCAGGAGTTGCTGCAATGAGCGCCAAAGGTGCTGATTGCAGTGATGGAGATAAGCGCAGCACGTGCTCATCGACAGGCCTGCGGAACTGCAGACCTCTCAAATTGCGTACCTCGCAAAAATTGAGGACCTCGCACAAATTACTAATTTAACGGTTGAACAACAAAAAATCCCAAATATGCCTCAAATTAACTTACACACTCACACATAGCACAGGGGGAGAGCCGGGGAGCCTGTAAGTGAGGTTGCAAGTTAATGTGAGGCATATTTTGCCTTTTTTCACGATCGAAAATCAGCAAAACAAGAAAAAAAATGGAGGCCAAAAAAACGTAACAGGATGAAAACGATGCCGAAGGAGGTAAAAAAGAGCCCAGAGACAGTAACACTTAACCCAAAGCAGTAACACTTGACCAAAGTCAGTAACGTTAATTGTGAGGCCCCTAAACTACACAAGGGAGAGGCTCGCAATGAACTCCAAAGGTGCTTAAAGGGGGGGCAGAGCCTCGTATTGTGTGGCACAGCATTAGTACACGGGGGGAGAGGCTCACAATGAGCTCCTGGCACTCGCCATGAGTGCCAAAGGTACTCAGAGGGACCATAGCCTTGCATTGTGTGGTACAGCATTGCCAGACTTAAAAAAATTTTGCCGTCATTTTTTGACGGGCAAACAAATCGCTAGTGTTAAGCAGCAGGTGGGACATTTTGACCACACCCGGGACAGTGAGCCCCTAGCCACCCCCCCCCCCCCCCCATCACCACCACCAGCTACGCTACTGCCTGAGAGTGAACACAATGTATCTGATAGATTTTTTAAGAAATTAGAAGGTTCATGGTAGAAACACAGTCAACAGTCCAGGATTTCAATCTCTCTCTACTTGAGCCCAATGAGAATGAAACTGAATAACTCAGTTGAGTTCAGTCAGAGAGATCCTGAATACACAAAAAGAGAGATCATGAAATCATGGCCTGCAGAACTAAGGTACTCACCACTGCACTAGAGCTTCAGTAACTTGCATTTTGGTGCTTACTTCATCTATACGCAGTAAGGTTATATATATATATATATATATATATATATATATATATATATATATATAATAGCTGAATTACTATGGAGAGCAATGCAATATACACTCATATCTTTATTGGACATATATTTCATTTAAAATGACAAGATTTTGAGAGATAGAACTCTCTTTCTCAAGTTCATCTTGGAAAATTGATTTTAAAGATATGAAGTAGGATTGGAAAGTAGTGTCTCCATATTTGCTGATAAAACTAAGTTGTGCAAGTTAATACAATTAGAAAATGATGTACTTTCACTGCAAAGGGATTAACATAAATTAGAAGAATTAACTACGGTAACTAAATGGCAGATAAGATTTAATATACATAAATGCAAAGTTATGCATCTAAATGGAACAAATCTATGGGGTTCAGAGACAGAATGGGATTTAGGAGGTTTGTCTACCACCACGTAGATAACAGTGCACAATGCCAAGCTGCAGCTTCAAAGGCACGTAAAATATTAGCATGTATTAAGAAGGGTATAGAAGCCAGGGAAGCAAATATAATTCTGCCACTATACAAATCCCCGGTACGCCCTCATTTGAACGACAGAGTACAATTTTGGGCACCACATAAAAAGGACACTGTAGATCTGGGAAAGGTACAGAGAAGGGAAACAAAACTAAATTAAGCAAATCGAACTTAATTTCTCTAAGAGAAAGATACCTAAAAGGGGATATGGTTACCTTATATGAATACATTATATGAATACATTCAGTCAATATAAGGCTTTGTCAGTTTAACTTTTTCTGGCAAGATGTTTCCAACTGACAAGAGGAACACTTGAGGTTAGACAAAAAAAATCCACCTTAAAAAATAAAAAAGGTTCTTCACAGTAAGCGTGGTCAGACTAAAGACCTCTCTACCAATGGAGGTTGTCACAACAGATTCAATAGACTTTAAAAAGGAATTGGAATTATTTTACATAAAAATTGCCTACAGGGTTATGCTGGATAAATAGAGTAGAAAATCCAGGGTGTAATCTACCACCATTTGGGGTCAGGAACGGCACTGATGAAACAAAATTGCCAATGTCTTGATAGTTTTTGTTTGCCGTCCTCTATTTAAATTACCAGTTCATATAATACATTTATCAAAAAGATTGCACTTGATGAACTAAAAGTCTTTTTTCATCATAATTATTTTACTGTTACTTGAAAAAGAGAGTTGAATATCTTGAAAGTCTGTCACTTTAAATTGTATGTGTGTCTAATAAAAACACTATTATTTTTTATCAAAATTGGAACATTGTATTACATTTTTTTTACTATATTTTAGAGCAGGTCAGAATCAAACATTAAATGTGGTAAAATATTTGTATATGAAAATGTATCTTTGCTCTACTTAGAAATATATAGAAATCCATTCCAATATCCCATCGGCCATTGTGTTACCTGGGCCTCCAGTTGGTGGCTGTATAGAATTTGTACAGTTATAAGAACCTTCCAAATTAATGCACATCTCATGGTGTTGGCAGGTGTGTAGTGCTGGGTCCGAACATTCATTTACATCTAGCAAGACAAAACGAACATCTGATCAGAATCAAGAAAGTATAATAATATATACAGGACCGCCACAGATTTTCCAGCATTGGTTATACTGGAAAGTCTTTCAGTCCAGACACAATTCATCATATGGGCTTCTCAACAAGTTGGTAGGGAGGGAAGTACAGGCATTTATTTTATAGAGATTAAACAAGCAGCTATCAGGGTAAAACAGAAATGGTAAAAGCTCCACTGGTCCTATTCAATAAGTAAAGCTACACTTGTATTTTTCATTCAGTAAAGCTCCACTGGTCTTTTTCATTTTGTAATGCTCTACTGGTCCTATTCAATAAGTAAAGCTACACTTGTATTTTTCATTCAGTAAAGCTCCCATGGTCTTTTTCATTTTATAATGCTCTACTGGTCCTATTCAATAAGTAAGGCTCCACTAGTCCTTTTCATTCAGTAAGTAAAGCTCCACTGGTCTTTTTCATTTTGTAATGCTCTACTGGTCCTATTCAATAAGTAAAGCTCCACTAGTCATTTTCAGTTAGTAAATCTCCACTGGTCTTTTTCATTTTATAATGCTCTACTGGTCCTATTCAATTAGTAAAGCTCCACAAGTCATTTTCATTTAGTAAAGCTCCGCTGGTCTTTTTTATTCTGTAATGTTCTACTGGTCATTTTCAATAAGTAAAGCTCCACTAGTCATTTTCATTTAGTAAAGCTCCGCTGGTCTTTTTTATTCTGTAATGTTCTACTGGTCGTATTCAATAAGAAAGGCTCCACTAGTCCTTTTTATTCAGTAAAGCTCCACTGGTCTTTTTTATTCTGTAACAACCTACACTGCTATTCAATAAGTAAGGCTACACTAGTCATTTTCTTTCAGTAAAGCTCCACTGGTCTTTTTTATTCTGTAATGCCCTACTGGTCCTATTCAATAAGTAAGGCTCCACTAGTCATTTTCATTCAGTAAAGCTCCACTGGTCTTTTTTATAATAAGTAAGGCTCCACTAGTCATTTTCATTCAGTAAAGCTCCACTGGTCTTTTTTATTCTGTAATGCTCTACTGGTCCTATTCAATAAGTAAAGCTGCACTAGTCCTATTCATTCAGCTTTTTTGAGAAACTACCGCTAGTCCCGCAAAACCAATTTTCCGGCAACCCCCGGATAAGGACAATGACAGCACATTGGAGGCGGACCTGTAATAATATAGAACATGCCTAACAGTTCTCAGCATATTAAAATAAGTCTAAAATGTATCAAGAAATGTATCACAAAATGTAGTATTTGTTTATGGAGCTCATACGAGGACCAAAGAAATAGTATTAAAACATTAAAATGATTAAAATGATAGAGCGAAGATTCCAATGATTGTAGAAGTTAAACACAAACATATAAATAAATATAATTGAAATTAATTTTTATTAAAAACAATTGAGTAGAAGTGTTAGATAACTGAGCTTGAAAGTTGGGAATTATACAGAAAGGTTCTCCCTCTCTCCAAGTGATTAATTATCTGACCTTTCCTGTTGGCTGGCCACAAACAGTGACGGCTATGGTCCACTAGGTGAAGCAGCTGCATTTTCAGTAATTTTCTTAGGGTTTAGGGTTAAGTGTTAGGGGTAGGTCTTAGTGTTTAGGGGTTTGGTGTTACTAGCAGATTATAAACGTTACACTGACAAGAAATTCACTGACATCTAAGCCCCGCCACCTAGTGGCCGCTGGCCGCCACTATGTGCCGCCAGCCAACAGGAAAGATCCTATTTATCTTTTATAGCGGAAAGTAAATACTCTTTTTATGTAAATGTTAGATAAAATTTCAATATGTCATTGACACAAATGGCATTTGGCTAAGTCCTAAATGCAATTAATAGAAAAATGAATTCCACTATTCATTTAAGATTTAAATTACATAATTAAAATTAAATTAGTACAAAAAATAACTAATTTGAGAGTGTTTATTCATTCTGAACGAGAGTTTTTTTTAATTACCTGTAAAACTGCATTTTAAATGGTCTTTTGCACATATTTTGCCACTCTGTTACCATCATTTATTAAAAATAAAATCACTATGACCTTGCTAATGTTTTTTCTTATAAATTATTTATAACTGCAATTAATAATTAGAATTACAGTGAACAAGTTGTTAGGTTTTAAAAAAGATTAAAATTGAAGATGATACATTTTTGTCTTTTTAAACATAATTTTGTTGCAAAGTTCAAGTCAGCGTTAGGCTATAAAAAAATATCAAAATCTTTGATGATCCCCAGGAGCACCATCAGATCTATCATAACCAAATGGAAAGAACATGGCACAACAGCAAACCTGCCAAGAGACGGCCGCCCACCAAAACTCATGGACCGGGCAAGTAGGGCATTAATCAGAGAGACAGCACAGAGACCTAAGGTAACCTTGGAGGAGCTGCAGAGTTCCACAGCAGAGACTGGAGTATCTGTACATAGGACGACAATAAGCCGTACGCTCCATAGAGTTGGGCTTTATGGCAGAGTGGCCAGAAGAAAGCCATTACTTTCAGCAACAACAAAAAATGGCACCTTTTGAGTTTGCGAAAAGGCATGTGGGAGACTCCCAAAATGTATGGAGGAAGGTGCCCTGGTCTGATGAGACAAAAATTTAACTTTTCGGCCATCAAAGAAAACGCTATGTCTGGCGCAAACCGAACACATCACATCACCCAAAGATCACCATCCCCACAGTGAAACATGGTGGTGGCAGCACCATGCTGTGGGGATGTTTTTCAGCAGCCGGGACTGGGAAACTGGTCAGAGTTGAGGGAAAGATGGATGGTGCTAAATACAGGGATATTCTTGAGCAAAACCTGTACCACTCTGTGCGTGATTTGAGGCTAGGACGGAGGTTCACCTTCCAGCAGGACAATGACCCCCAAACACACTGCTAACACACTGTCAAAGCCCAGACCTCAATCCAATAGAAAATCTGTGGTCAGACTTAAAGATTGCTGTTCACAAGCGCAAACCATCCAACTTGAAGGAGCTGGAGCAGTTTTGCAAGGAGGAATGGGCAAAAATCCCAGTGGTAAGATGTGGCAAGCTCATAGAGACTTATCCAAAGCAACTTGGAGCTGTGATTGCCGCAAAAGGTGGCTCTACAAAAGTATTGACTTTAGGGGGGTGAATAGTTATGCACATTGACTTTTTCTGTTATTTTGTCCTTTTTGTGGTTTGCTTCACAATAAAAAATAAAAAAAAACATCTTCATAGTTGTGGGAATGTTCTGTAAATTAAATGATGTAAATCATCAAACAATCCATGTTAATTCCAGGTTGTGAGGCAACAAAACACAAAAAATGCCAAGGGGGTGAATACTTTTGCAAGGCACTGTACATTGTTCTTACATTTTTACAGATTTAAGTTATTTGGTCCAGTTTTGATAATGTTTTGCAGAATAAAGTTCCATGAGCTCTTGGAGCTTGTTTCAAACAAAAGTAGTAAAGTTTGAAGCACTGTATAGTTTTAACCTTTTTAAATAAACCTGTATTATTTGTATTTACACCATGTTTAATTGTAGAATTCTCTACCAAATGAGGTGGTGACAGCAGATTCAATAGAAGACTTTAAAAAGGGGTTGTATATATTTTTGAATAACAAGTGCATTCAGGGTTATGTTGGATAACTAGAGTATAAGGGGAATTCATCCATATAGGCATCTATATTGATCCATATACATCTCTGTGTACATACAAACATATTTCAATGTACTGCACCTTCAGGTAGCCTGCTGCCCCCTGCAAATGTACTGCCCTAGGCCTGGGCCTGCCGTGTCTAGGCAGAAACACATTTTTTAAATGCATGATATTAAATTAGACTTTTTGCAACATTGTAGCTGTGCTTAGCAAAGCTCTTGTGCATTGCCTTTCATACAGCATTATACGACTTGTGATAACATAAAGGATAAAATGATATCTCTGGACTCTGTATAAGAACCTATAGCAGTTACCAGAACAAATTGTAATGGACAATATAAAAACCATTATGATATAGTGAAATACAGTATGAATCAATTTAAAAACCTGCCAGGAAAAACAATAAACTGAACTACAGCCGATCTGGGTAAATAGAAGACCACAGTGACAGGGAAGATTTTATGAGTTTGAGGGGTCCGAGGGTGCATGGGCTGGGGTGGAGTGGGGTATGGGCTGGGGTGCAGGAGTGCATGGGCTGGGGTGGAGGGGGGCATAAACTGGGGTGCAGGAGTGCATGGGCTGTGGTAGAGGAGGTTATGGGCTGGGCTGCAGGAAGGTATACGCTGTGGTGCAAGGGGGATGGGCTGGGGTGCAGGTAGTCATGACACCGGAAGGGGGTCAACAGAAGGGTGAAAGGGGGCCCATAATTATTTTTGCACCGGGGCCCTCCTTTCCCTAGCTTCGCCACTGATGCAAAGTGCTTCTATCTGCAGGTTCTGAAAGCATCAAAACTCATAATCTCCCTGCAAATGTTTATTCTCTCTATTTGCTGCAACAAAAACTGCAAGCATACTAAAAAGCTGACATTATTTTATAGGGACCTGTCCTGTGTTGTGTGCTCCTTTGCAGAAGCGCATCTCCGCCAACTCTAGGAACCCAGCCACGCTCGCATTGCCATCTAGTTGCGAAAAAAAGGTAGTACACCCTAACCCCCTAAACTTCTAACCCTAACCCTCACTTCCTAACCCTAACCCTCTAACCCTCACTTCCTAAGCCTAACCCTCTAACCCTAACCCTCTAACCCTAACCCGCTAACCCTCTAATCCTAACCCTCTAACCCTAACCCTCACTTCCTAACCCTGCCCCCTAACCCTAGCCCTCTAACACTCACTTCCTAACCCTAAACCCCTAACGCTAACCCCCTAACCCTCACTTCCTAAACCTAACCCCCTAACCCTCTAACCCTAACCCCCTAACCCTCTAACCCTAACCCACTAAACACCTAATCACTTCCAAGAGTAGGTGGGGGCGCACTGTTGCAACGAACAGCGGCACACACAAAACAGGATAGGACCTGTTATAGAAGTTAGCAAGCTTCTAAGTTATGGTGCTTTCAGGCCCGGAGAACTTCCAGCACTTTCTCCCATAAGCTCAACATATTTGAGCAGATAGCACCCAAAGTAAGTAAACACATTGAGGGTTGCCAAGATGACACTGCAACTTTTAAAATAGTTATAATGCAGTGAAGAGTATCAAATAAAAAAAACAGCTTTGCCACTTGATTTTGACAGCTTTACATGATGGTGCAGAGCAGTATAGGACCTGCAGTTATTGCGGTGCATGTGACCGATCATTTATATTTAAAGATAATAATCACCTTCTATATGTATGCTAATTACTTCTGGTAGACGAGTCACAATGTTGCCCAGTTTAGATGATATATTCATTAGACTGTCGGATTCATTGGTCCCAATGAGGACTTGTGACTGCACAGTGACGCGTCCTGCGGGCCTGGTGCTGATGTGATGAACACAAGTGTTTAGGGGCCACAGCTCTCCAGTAATCTGGAACAAAAAGGTACCAGTTATAGGCATGTGCAAAACCAGTTGAAAACTACAAAAGTAGTACTAAATTGCAAAAAAAATACAATTAGACAATGTAGAGAATTAGAGAACAGTACAAAATTAAAATAAAATTAAAATTAGTTGTACAAATGGGATAAGGTAAGAAAATTAGAAAAAATAATGATGGAGTTGGTTCATTGAGCCAAAATGTACAATGGTCATGGGTGTGCAGTAGCAAAGCAGGATAGAGGTATTTTGCTAGCAGGTGTTGTTAACTGATTATTAATAATAATTTATGAACTTTAATGTCTGCCTCCCTTTCTCTCTGCCTTCCTTTCTCTATCCCTCCCTCTCTCCCTCCCTATATCGCTCTCCCTCTCTCCCTCCCTTCCTCTCTCTGCCTCCCTTTTTCTCTCCCTCCCTCCCTATATCTCTCTCTCTCTCCCTTCCCCTCTCTCTCTGCCTCCCTTTCTCTCTCCCTCCCTATATCGCTCTCTCCCTCTCTTCCTCCCTTCCTCCCTTCATCTCTCTCTTTGCCTCTCTCTCTCACTCTCTCTCTACCTCCCTCCCTCTTTCTCTCCCTCTCTCTCTCTACCTCCCTCCCCCCTCTCTCTCCCCCTCTCTTACTCTCTCTCTACCTTCCTCCCTCTCTCTCTCTCTCTGCCTCTCTGCCTCCCTCCCTTTCTCTCTCTCTCTCTCTCTCTCTCTCTCTCTCTCACTCACTCTCTCTGCCTCCCTCTCTCTCTCCCCCACCATCTCTCTCCCTGCCTCCTCTCTGTCCATCCCTCCCTATCTCTGTTCCACTCCATCCTTCACTCCCCCACTCTCTCCCTCAACCCCCCTCCCCCTTGTTCCAGCATGTGAATAATGCCTTTGCAGTACGCATCCCGCAGACAGGGCCGTATCCCTGCGAGTACGCAACATATGCACGGCCCATTTTTTCCTTTTCTGTACATGTAAGTTCCTGTTTCTGTTGTACCTGTCTTGTTCTAGGCGGTTACCAGCTAGTAGCCAGTCTATGAGCTGCAATAGTTCATTTTTTTTAAATCCAGGAACCATTTTTTTTTAAAAGTGGCGCCCCTCCCAGAGAAGCGTCCCTGGGCGGCTGCCTAGTTGGCCTAATGGGTAATCTGGCCATGCCCACAGACGTTACTCACATCTGACAACTATTATAGTGGATATATGTCATGTAATATAAATAGCACCTTTTAAGCTTCACATACCATGGCATGCAAAAGTCTGGAATGATTGAAGAATCCTGGATCCACTCTGCTGAGTTCATCAAATCCAATTTTTATGACAATAGTTCCATTATACCAATACTTGATCGTATTTCTGTCAAGAGCTGAATAAAAATAAGCAGAGAGATGGTTATCAAGAGATGGCCCTACATACAAACATTACAATCGGTGTGCATAATAGTGAAAAGGATTTTTATTTGCCTGTTTCAGTGGCTCCAGGTATAAGACCCCATTGCTTGTGGTTTAGCCGACTTACCAACATCTACGGTATATGTTTTCATTTGTATTCTGCTTTGTACACTGAAAAATGTCACAAGGCTTTAAAAGGGCTTCAAGACACTAGGGAAATGTAGTGACTCTTGCTATAGTCTTAGGGTGTCAGCCTCCTTTACAATAGACATACCCTTAAAACCTAACCTGTTACTTGACCCTGATAACTGGAATGCAACACTAGTCCTAGATCATTGGTCGCCAACACTAGTCCTCAATGCAAAGCAACAACGCAGTGTTTGAGGATGTAACCTTACCTATGCTCAGATATGTCCTCAGGTCCTGGCCTGTTGGTTTCCTTTGACCAGTCCTAAATTAATGTATTTCAACTCCAGTCTAGAAGAGCACTTGGTGGATTTTGAGTACTGGAGTTGCACAGCATCTCCAGATACCCTGGCATCTCACCTGCAGTCCTCAAAACTACTATCAGGGTCAGGAAAGACTTACCACGGCCGAGGACAAATTCTGCAGCATCTCCATATATCCTTGTATCTCACCTGCTGTCATCTAGAACCACTAGCCGGAAAGATTATAGTCCTTGAGGACTGGAGTTGTGCAACATCTCCATATATCCTCGTATCTAACCTGCAGTCCTTAAGAACCACTAGCCGAAAAGATAATAGTCCTTGAGGACTGGAGTTGTGCAGCATCTCCATATATCCTTGTATCTCACCTGAAGTCCTCAAGAACCACTAGTCGGAAAGATTATAATTCTTGAGGACTGGAGTTGTTCAACATCTCCATATATCCTTGTATCGAACCTGCAGTACTTAAGAACCAGTAGCCGGAAAGATAATAGTCCTTGAGGACTGGAGTTGTGCAGCATCTCCATATATCCTTGTATCTCACCTGAAGTCCTCAAGAACCACTAGCAGGAAAGATTATAGTCCTTGAGAACTGGAGTTGTGCAGCATCTCCATATATCCTTGTACCTAACCTGCAGTCCTCAAGGACCACTAGCAGGAAAGATTATAGTCCTTGAGGACTGGAGTTGTGCAACATCTCCATATATCCTTGTATCTAACCTGCAGTCCTCAGGAACCACTATCAGGATAGGCTTATGGTCCTCAAGGACTGGAGCTGTGTACCACTGCTCTTAAAACTAGACAACTCAGGTTTGCCAGTGTTTCTGAACTTATGATGTAGCCCCACTTGGATGATGGAAGAGGATCTAAAGCTGTGGTTCCCAGAGACCACCAACAGGTCATGTTTTGTGAACATTTTCAACCAAAATAACCATCAATTAGCATACCAGCATTTAGGTGGAGTAATACACAAACCCTGACCTGGTGGTGGTCCATGAAGAGGGCTTTGGGAACAACTGGTGTAAAGAATTAAGATAATAACTAAAGACCGACCTTGAGGAGCAGGAGAAGCACAGAAGGATCCACTGGACATGTTGCAGCATTTCTGAGGCACAGGACAATGGGCATCAGAGGAACATTTGTTGCCCGGCATTTCCTTGGATCCATTGGGGCACATCGCAGGTCTGGAAGCAAATTCACTGAATTTCTCTAAAGCTGAGTGTACAGAAAGTCAATGCTTTATTAACAAAGAAAACCAACAACAAGCAAGAAGATGCTGAAATGGCCCACCGTGGACACTTTTTTTCTATATGGTCTTTTGGATAATAAACTATATAACGTGCAAAATTAATTTAGTAAGAAAAAATAAACACAGCCATCACATTTTGCACTTTTTATATGCAATTATGCTTCACTGCCAGTTTCCATCATTCTTGTAAACTAATGAACATTGAATTTGATCTAACAGAAATTCCATTAGATCTAATCAATGCACTAGCAGATGTAAATGCCACCATCCCACTGTGCAGATCAACATTCCTGCATATTCAAAGCCATCTACTATCTCACAATGTAGATCACTGGAAACTAATATGGGATTCCACAGCAGCATAATGGCACATAATTATAATAAAATAGATGCTGTTTTATTTCTATTTTACATTTTATAAATAAGTTGCTTATTTTCAAGTGTTATTTTTCAAAAGAAGTTATTTTCATTTTTTAATCCTTTAAATAGAACAAATAATAGACATGAACACAGTCAACAGAGTATTGTTATTTAGTTGTTCAGTCCAAATTTCCACAGCAGTGACATGTGAAAAGTGTCACGGACAACCAAAAATTGAGTGATTTAGCTAGATAGATAGATAGATAGACCTAGATAGATAGATAGATATTTTATTTAAAAGAAGGACAGTCCTTCCAAGCTGACTATATGACTGACTAAGAGGAAAATTAAGCTGGAAAAAAGTCATACAGGTAGTTTTTATTTAGAAAGCAAATAACTTGTAATGCCTCTGCAGGACCCTGGAGGGATCCTTGATACATTGGTGGAAGTTGTGTGTGAGAGTGGGTGCCTAATTATTCTCTTAGTGAAACTTATATATATATATGTGGTCTCTGGTGCCGCCTCTTCCATAGGAGGTGCCCTAATTCAGCACTTCCTGTCTTCCTCTCCTTTGCACACTCAGATCATTTCTGAGTCTGTGCCTGGAGGATGCTTCTTAGCTCTCTCCTCCCTGGCTTACTAAGGGCCTCATTCTAATATCGGCCGCAGCCGCTGCGGGGCCGCAAGGACCGGCCGCAAGCTTTCTATTCTATTCCCCTCCGGCCGGGGGTTCCGGCAGGCTTGCGGCCGGTGCCTTGCTATCTCTTGCGGCCGCTCGCGCCGGAGGAAAGCCTTTGATCTAAAACGGCCGCAAGAGTTTCGGCCGCAAGAAAATCCTGGTTGCTATTCTATTGCTCCGGGAACCCTCTCTGCAAGGCTAAAAACGAGCCGCAGCTTACTTGCAGGAAAGAGGTCCCGCTAGCACCAATTAAGCACATAAAATAGCTCAAATAAAGCCATCCTGCACTTTGCGGAGTCTATAAAGTGATATTCGGTGTTAGCAAAAATAGCACATAATTATCCTGTACTCAAATCCGTAAAATAATTTTTTTTAATATACGTAAAATATCCATGTAAAAAGTCCAGAGTGCTTGGAGCACCTCAGACACGCCCACGCCGCAGCCGGAAAATAAACAGTTAATTTGAACTCGGGTTTGGGCTGATGTGCAAGCTTGAGAGTGGGTTAGTTTTAATCCTCATGTCCCCCAATATGATCCCTAGCATTTACAGAGCTGTACAGTGCAGGCTTGAATTTATTTTTGAGTTTTTAGATTTCACAGCTTACGTCCGGTTTCAAGATATACGGCCGGCCGTAAGAGGAGATCCTTGCGGGGCCGTATAATAGAATCGCGAGTTAACAGAACCCCCGCAAGGAATCGCAGCCTTACGGCCGATTTACGGCCGCTAATAGAATGAGGCCCTAAGCCTGTCCCTCGTGCTACTTTTTTGTCCACTTTACGCTTGCCTCGTTAGTTTTTGGCCCATTTCATGCCTGTTTCTCAAGTACTCGCTGTCGTCTGACCTCCTGCACTCATCACTGCGAGGGCTTTACACCACTGGAGAAGGAGTCATGGTTCCAGAAGAAAACGGGTTAAGTAGCAGATTTGGCCCTAATCTACTGTTAAGACCGTCTTGCCCATGTCCAAGGTATCGCTTTCTGGCTTTCACGCCCGCACAGTGTGATTCGGCCCAAATCTACTAAATAACAGTCACGTATTAGCCTTCACAGGCACCACCCTATCATTCTGGCTAATCAGTAGCCTTGCCCATGTCCAAGGATACACACACGCCCTCTTACACTTACATTGTTTCTTTTGCAGGTTTTAGCCATCACTTCTCATCGGACCGTCAGCTACCATCAGTCCTGAATCAGCTTTTCGCAAAGCTTTCCTTGATTATTTTTGGCCTTTTCACTAACATGCTCTGTTTATGCAGAGCCTCTTGTAGTCGCTGCTGATCCAGCCCTCGCCCAAGGACTCATCTGGCGCTCTAAGCAGGCCAGATGTCTGGCAGCTCCGGCACACTTCAGCTACCACTCGCTAGATTATTTTACTTGTCCAAAGGGGCATAAGATAGCTAGAGAGCAATGGTAAAATTCAACCGTTGGACTGTTGAGAGAGGGTCCTGGGTATATATATATATATATACAGTGGATATAAAAAGTCTACCCACCCCTGTTAAAATGTCAGGTTTCTGTGCTGTAAAAAAAATGAGACAAAGATAAATAATTTCAGAACTTTTTCCACCTTTAATGTGACCTATAAACTGTACAACTCAATTGAAAAACAAACTGCAATCTTTTAGGTGGAGGGAAGAAAAAAAAAAAGAAAAATAATGTGGTTGCATAAGTCTGCACACCCTCTTATAACTGGGGATGTATCTGTGTTCAGAATTAAGCAATCACATTCCGAATCTTGTTAAATAGGAGTCAGCATACACCTGCCATCATTTAAAGTGCCTATGGTTAACCCCAAATAAAGTTCAGCTGCTCTAGTTGGTCTTTCCTGAAATTGTCTTAGTCGCATCCCACAGCAAAAGCCATGGTCCACAGAGAGCTTCCAAAGCATTAGAGGGATCTCATTGTTAAAAGGTATCAGTCAGGAGAAGAGTACAAAAGAATTTCCAAGGCATTAGATATACCATGGAACACAGTGAAGACAGTCATCATCAAGTGGAGAAAATATGGTACAACAGTGGCATTACCAAGAACTGGAGCTCCCTCCAAAATGTATGAAAAGACGAGAAGAAAACTGGTCTGGGAGGCTACCAAGAAGCCTACAGCAACATTAAAGGAGCTGCAGGAATATCTGGCAAGTACTGGCTGTGTGGTACATGTGACAACAATCCCGTATTCTTCATATGTCTGGGCTATGGGGTAGAGTGGCAAGATGAAAGCCTTTTCTTACGAAGAAAAACATCCAAGCCAGGCTACATTTTGCAAAAACACATCTGAAGTCTCCCAAAAGAATGTGGGAAAAGGTGTTTTGGTCTGATGAAACCAAGGTTGAACTTTTTAGCCATAATTCCAAAAGATATGTTTGGCGCAAAAACAACACTGCACATCACCAAAAGAACACCATACCCACAGTGAAGCATGGCGGTGGCAGCATCATGCTTTGGGGCTGTTTTTCTTCAGCTGGAACTGGGGCCTTAGTTAAGATAGAGGGAATTATGAACAGTTCCAGATACCAGTCAATATTGGCACAAAACCTTCAGGCTTCTGCTAGAAAGCTGAACATGAAGAGGAACTTCATCTTTCAGCATGACAACGACCCAAAGCATACATCCAAATCAACAAAGGAATGGCTTCACCAGAAGAAGATTAAAGTTTTGGAATGGCCCAGCCAGAGCCCAGACCTGAATCCGATTGAAAATCTGTGGGGTGATCTGAAGAGGGCTGTGCCCAGGAGATGCCCTCGCAATCTGACAGATTTGGAGTGTTTTTGCAAAGAAGAGTGGGCAAATCTTGCCAAGTCAAAATGTGCCATGCTGATAGACTCATACCCAAAAAGACTGAGTGCTGTAATAAAATCAAAAGGTGCTTCAACAAAGTATTAGTTTAAAGGTGTGCATACTTATGCAACCATATTATTTTATTTTTATATTTTTTCTTCCCTCTACCTAAAAGATTTCAGTTTGTTTTTCAATTGAGTTGTACAGTTTATAGGTCGCATTAAAGGTGGAAAAAGTTCTGAAATGATTTATCTTTGTCTCATTTTTTTACAGCACAGAAACCTGACATTTTAACAGGGGTGTGTAGACTTTTTATATCCACTGTATATATATATATATATATATATAAATATATACATACATATATATATATATATATATATATATATATATATATATATATATATATATATACACACATACACACACACATATATACATATATATTGTACATATGCACATATATCTGTCTATATATATTTATAAGTGCAGTGATCCTTTAAATCATCATAAAACATCATGTTCCCATATCTGTATTGCAAGGCTGCACACAATATACTAATTAATATACTGCAGAAATAACATGTTGCTGTGCTAGTGCTAGGATACTAGTGACAGCAGCATTTATTAAATCCTCCCCGGGGCCCTGTGACATCAGCAGCCAGAGCACTGTAATTATAATATAAGGAGAACCCAAGGGACCAGAATCCTTTGCATGAGACACTAAGAGCACTGCAGGGCTAGATCCCAAGATGCTTATTTACTATTTTCACCCCATACTTACACGGAGCACAGTAATCCCCCACTTGTTCATATCCATCACAGCAGCGTCTTACATGGGTGGTCTCAGGAACAATAACAGAGTGGTATTCGGTCTTATAATGTATCTCAGTGCAGAGCCTCCATGGGATCCAGCCCCCACATGGTACCTGGACCTCATACGGCTTCTGGAAGGCAACCATTTTTGACACATTTGCAGTAACGTTGTAGTCACAGAGGTGGTAGCTTAAAGGAGAGAGGCCAATTTCTAAAAGAAAAAGGAATTAAAAAAAATTACAAAACAATTATTAATTAATATTATATACATATATATATATATATATATATATATATATATATATATATATATATATATATATATATATATTTGTATTTTAAACAATAGGAAGTAATACATAAAAAAGTGCTATAAAAAATGTTTGTTAGTCAAGTAGTCAAACAGGCTATATGTTGTATTAACCATATTTTTATAGTGAATCATTCCTGAAATATTCCATTTGCTTTGTGCTGTATTTCGAATGCAAAATAGAGGCTACTGAATACTAATTAACTGCTTTTATGTGGTTGTTAGTGTCACAGTTGCCATGGTGGCCAAAACAATGTCCCCCAAGGTTATCATACAGTTTAATCCCTTTCCCATGCGCATATCAAGTACTCAGAGCCACAAAATGGCAAATCAATGCTAAGTATCTCAGGAATTATTTACTGTAAAGGCTAGTACAATGTATAGACAATTTTTTATGCTAGAATGCTTAGTTACAGAACAGAATTTACATTTGTAATCAAATTGAACTGTTTAAAAAATAGCATTACATTGCAGAGCTGTATTCACTAAAGTGTGAGCTTTATGGGGCCACTGTGTGAATGAAATGGTCCGATTAAGAGCATAATTACGTAGAAATAATGTCATTAAGCTAGTTTGTTTATGAGACTGAGCGCTGGAGGCATCCTTAATAATTTGGAAATGGTTGCATGTGTGAGAGGGGTGCTTACTTTTTTGCAGGTCTAAGACTTGCATTAATTGATGCAAGCTGTCTGCCTTTGATTAGGGCGTGGGGGGTAGATGTGAAATCACAAGTGGTCCAGTTGCCATCCTCCCTTCTCCTTTTACTATTCAGTAGATACAAATTGCCATTACTAGGGAGTACTCAAACATGGAAACATTCTATATACAAATAAAATATATCATTTTCTCTAAAAGTGACTTTATGTTCACGGCTTATACAGCTACTTATGTTGATCAATGACATTTATATTAAGCTAATATAATATATGCATTTCAATAAATAACACATTGCAAGTCATTCTGAGCATACGCAATGCACTGCTGCCCCCTGAACATGTGCTGCCCTAGGCCTGGGCCTTGTAACAACTTGGTCATGGTTTATTCATTGGGATTCCTCTGGTGAGTTGTAAGATGATAATCACCTCCGTCTCCCAGGTTAGTTTCATGTTAGGCATTTGCTCTGCCAGGGACACTTAAATGGACATGATGGCCCAAAAATCAGCTTGTTTTTGTTAGTTGTTATTCCTAAAGCACATTAAAATTTGGCTACTCGTTGTATTATCTATTTGTTTTCTAAAGTAGACCATTTCGGTGACATTCACTATTTGTGCTGCACTTTTAGGCAGATGAGTGGCTCCTGAGTATTAATTAGCTGATTTGATGTGCTAATAACTATCACTTGTCAGTCCCTTAAATTGTAAGTTTGCGAGTTTTCAATTGTGTGTCCGTGTCTTGGAAACAAGCACTATGTACAATTGATTATATGCTCAAAAACAGGGCTCTCCATTCTTTAAGGTGTTAAGTTTGTTTTTTGCCATGTACTAAACCCCTGTACAGCGCTACGGAATATGTTGGTGCGATATAAATAAAGATAATAATAATAATAACTGGGCTAGCCAAAACAATGACCCCCAGTGTTGTCAGTTAGAACTACTCCCCCGCACTTATCGAGTAATCTGAACTGCAAATATGCAAATTGAATTGCACATTAGCTTCCAAAACAATGCAGTATTTCTCAGGAATGATTTACTGCAGAGAAAAAAAATCTAGTACAATGTATATGACAGTTTTTTGGCACTCTGTAGGGAGAAACCAACATCCTGTTGAAGTTGCAGTGCCTTGCAAAAGTATTCTCCCCCCTTGACATTTTACATATTTTGTTACATTACAGCCTTAAGTTCAATGTTTTGTTAATCTGAATTTTATGTGATGGATCAGAACACAATAGTCTAATTTGGTGAAGTAAAATGAGAAAAATATATACGTAAAACAATTTTTTACAAATAAAAAACAGAAAATTGGCATGTGCATATGTTTTCACCCCCTTTGTTATGAAGCCCATAAAAAGCTCTGGTGCGACCAATTACCTTCAAGTCACATAATTAATGAAATGGTGTCCACCTGTGTGCAATCTAAGTGTCACATGATCTGTCATTACATATGCACACCTTTATTGAAAGGCCCCCGAGGCTGCAGCACCTAAGCAAGAGGCACCATTAACCAAACACTGCCATGAAGACCAGGGAACTCTCCAAACAAGTAAGGGACAATGTTGTTGCGAAGTACAAGTCAGGGTTAGGTTATAAAAAAATATCCAAATCTTTGATGATCCCCAGGAGCACCATCAAATCTCTCATAACCAAATGGACAGAACATGACACAACAGCAAACTTGCCAAGAGACGGCCGCCTGGAGTATCTGTACATAGGACGACAATAAGCCGTATGCTCCAAAGAGTTGGGCTTTATGGCAGAGTGGCCAGAAGAAAGCCATTACTTTCAGCAAAAAACAAAATGGCACCTTTTGAGTTTGCGAAAAGGCATGTGGGAGACTCCCAAAATGTATGGAGGAAGGTGCTCTGGTTGATGAGACTAAAATTGAACTTTTCGGCCATCAAAGAAAACGCTATGTCTGGCGCAAACCCAACACATCACATAACCCAAAGAACACCATACCCACAGTGAAACATGGTGGTGGCAGCATCATGCTGTGGGGATGTTTTTCAGCAGCCGGGACTGGGAAACTGGTCAGAGTTGAGGGAAAGATGGATGGTGCTAAATACAGGGATATTCTTGAGCAAAACCTGTACCACTCTGTGCGTGATTTGAGGTTAGGACGGAGGTTCACCTTCCAGCAGGACAATGACCCCAAACACACTGCTAAAGCAACACTTGGGTGGTTTAATGGGAAACATGTAAATGTGTTGGAATGGCCTAGTCACAGCCCGGACCACAATCCAATAGAAAATCTGTGGTCAGACTTAAAGATTGCTGTTCACAAGCGCAAACCATCCAACTTGAAGGAGCTGGATATATATATATATATATATATATATATATATATATATATATATATATATATATATATAAATACACCTATTTTATATGTTGTATATAAAATGTTGGTACGGGGGCCCAACACAAAAAAATTGGGCCCGTCCTACTAGGGTGGGACCAAAAAATTTTTTTTTTTGCATCGTGACCCTTCACTCTCTAGCTCCACCACTGTTAGTGAGTTAAGGATTGTGCAGAAGAGAAGACGGCAATGATATCTAACAGAATGCTACAGCAGGAGATGAAAGGGGGATATATAAATTGAGATAAAAAATGGAAATAAACTGGAGATAAAAAGAGAATATAAAAAGTGGGAGATAAAAAGAAGAGATAAAAAGGAGGATAAAACTGGAGATAAAATGAGGAAGATAACACTGGAGATAAAAAGAGAAGATAAACTGGAGATAAAAAAAGATAAAACTGGAGATAAAAAGAGATAAATCTGGAGATAAAAAGAGGAGATAAAACTAAAGCTCAAAAGAAGAGATAAAACTGAGATAAAAAGTAGAGATAAACTGCAGATATAAAGAGGGGATAAAAAGAGGAGATAAAGTGGAAATAAAAGGAAGATATAAATGGAGATAAAATGTTGGAATAAAAACTGGAGATAAAAGTATGATGGGAGGCAAATCGTTTTTTTTTTTGCATCAGGGCCCTCCATCCTCCTTCTTTAGCTCTTCCACTATCGCTAGTGGATAATTTGGCAAGAATGTGTGTCCATTCCCTGACCATTAGTAACTGTTGGAAACTTCCTGATGATTTCTTGTAAGATCAGTGTATCCATGGCCGCAGTAACTTAGTAGGCCAACTACGCAGCCGCCTAGGGACGCTTCCCTATGAGGGGCGCCACTTTAAAAAAAAAAATGGCTCCTGGCAGAAAAAAACAAAATGCAAAACATACACAGAAAAGACAAAAATGGGTCAGTGCATACCTTGCGTACTCACTCACAGGGGCTCCTCCACTTCACTGCCTAAGAGCTCCAACAAGGTAGATCAGGCACTGTCCATACCACCAGTTGTAGAACTATTGGTGGTTCTGCCCACTAAAGATTAAGAGGTCTCTGCTATTAACATTAAAGGAGGAATCTTAATGGGATATGGAAGAATCCTGGGTGTTACTAGGTATATAATATATATGTGTATCTATTTACTTTTATGTCCTTTATTTTTTTACTGCTTTTTATTTTATATCACTATAATAGTTGTCAGTGTGGGGAATGCTTATGATGTTGGTCACACTATTGCGGCCCTAGCAGAGTGAGGTGAGCCGCTTGCGGCCCATAGGGCCGCAACTGCGAGTCTCGCAAAGTGAGGCAGGCAGTTGCGGCCCGTATCCACGAGGCCCATGGGACTTCACCTGGTTCCTGCATCCCCGCAAAGTACCTGGTTACTGCCAATGGAGGGCTCGCAATGAAATCCAGAGGCGCTCATCGCGAGGCCCCCCTGCCACGCATCACCCCAAAGTACCTAGTTCCTGCCAGTGGAGGGTTCGCGATGAACGCCGGAGGCGCTCATCGCAATGCCTCCTGGGCTTGCATCACTCTATCCCAACCACGTACCTGGATGCGACCCTGCCAGCAGCGCCGCACTCCATCTTCTGCTCTGCGGCTCCCGTCCTCCGTCCGGAACGACTTTCTGGATCAAGCCGCTCAATGCGCGGCTTCCTCCAGAAAGTAGTTCTGGCCGGGGGACAGGAACAGCAAGGGAGGTGATTCCAGCGCTGCTGACAGGATTCCATCCAGGTACAAGAGACAGGGTGGGGGGAAAGGATACAAGGCAGGGAAAGGGGGAGAAGGAGACAAAGGGGAGGGAGAGGGGGAAAGGAGACACGAGGGGGGAAAGGGAGAGTGGGAAAGGAGACATGGGGGAAGGGACAGGGGGAAAGGACGAACAGGTAAGGGAGAGGGGAAAAGGAGACACAAGGGAAAGGGGAAGGAGACACAGGGAAGGGAGAGGTGGGGAAAACGTATTCCCGTCATTTTGGACGGGCAAGTAGCTGGTATAAAATAAAAAGCACTTTATCTGTTTGATTATATTTTTACATTTGCATTTTCTTGCAATTTACACTGAAGTGTGTTATTTTTACTTGTCAATCAGCCTATAGGTTTCACATGCAAAGCCCTTATTTACTATTAAACTGAACTGAAAGTAATACACACAAGTACATAAGGGATTTCTGGCTGGGGCACTTGGTATGGAGATGTACCAAATTATATATTCATAATTAATGTGTGTAGGGCTTGCAGTATCTTAACCCTATAATATAAATATATACTACATTATAAGAAAATTTTATATTTAAAATATGAAATGGACCTGGAAGGTTTCTGAATGTTACATCTATTAACTTTATGTTATTAAGAAGCGCTTCTAAGATCTGTTTTTACTGCCTAAAACCAAACAAATAGGCCCTTGCCTACTGAAGCTCATGAACACACTGACTCTGTTGTACTTGCTGTGCCTCATACTAACTAATCAGTGACCAGATCTCAATAACATTGGGAGCATGCTGCTGAGACATGGTCCCTGATAGGCTAAGACACTACACTGCACATCTAGCCCTATAGAGTCTGTGTCTGCATACACTGTGGTGGGCAGACCCATACAGGGACTATTTGTTTGATTTTAGGCAGTAAATACAGAGCTTATAAGCACTTCTTAATTAAAATAAAAGTACATAAAAGTAAATACATACACAGGTATATTATATAACAAGTAAAATTCAGAAAACTTCCAAATCCATTGAATGTGATTTTTTTTTTCTTCTAATCTCTTGGGGTGACTTCTTGTCATGCAGCTCATGAAGACACACACTCTGCAGTACTTGCTGTGTTGTGTCTCATATAAGTCAACCAGTCTCATTCTGCAACATGGTGTGGAGAGATGCTCACTGATTAGCTAATTTGAAACACAGCACTTCAGAGTCTGTGTCTTCATGAGCTGCAGAGGGCAGGCCCAAGCAGATACTATTTGCATGATATTAGGGCGTACAGACAGAACTTATAAGCACTTCTTAATAATATAAAGTACCTAAAAGTAAATAGATACACAGGGATATTATATACATAGTAAAAATAAGAGAAACGTCCACATCTCATTAAAAATAAATGTGTGACAATAAGTTATGTAAGCTACATTCTTTATTTCACCATCAAGAGACCAGTCCCCTAATTTAATCCTGTTTTTGACCAGCCAATCAGAAACTGTACAGTGGAATTAAGAGCTTTCCCAAAAATGATGTGATTAAACCGAGCCTCCTTCCAAACCATGTGTGAGAGTTAAAGGGACACTGTCACTCCATCAGAAAGTTGATTTAATTTTAAAAGAGCATTAAAAACTGGCTACACATTGTACAGTAAATCATTTCTGAAATATTTAGAATTGATCTTGCAGCTCCTGTATGCTAATGTGCAGCTCAAGGTACTTGATAAGGATATGAGAGGGGTCTAGCTAGATAACATTGTAGGTCTTTATTTTAGCCACTACAGAGAGAAACAAGCAGACTGTAATCCTAATTAGCACTTTAAAGCAGATAATTAGGGTCTATCCTTTTATAGTTACGTCGCTCACTGTGACCCGTCTGAACTTTGTGCCACAGCACCACCTAGTGGCAAGAATGCGCTACATACTTTTTGCACTGTACACATTAAAAATCAAACAACTAATGTGAGGACCCTAAGTGAAGCCTAATCATAACCCTACCCCTACCCCTAACCCATATCTCTATTCCTAACCCTAACCCCTATGCCGAACCCTAAATCTAACCCTATGCCTAAACCTAACCCCTAACCTTAACCCTATGCCTAACCCCTAACCCTATGCCTAACCCCTAACCCTATGCCTAACCCCTATCTCTATGCCTAACCCTATGCCTAACCCCTATCTCTATGCCTAACCCTAACCCCTATGCTGAACCTTAAACCTAACCGTATGCCTAAACCTAACCCTAACCCTATGCCTAACCCCTAACCATATGCTTAACCCTAACCCCTATCTCTACGCCTAACCCTAACTCCTATGCCGAACCCTAAACCTAACCATATGCCTAAACCTAACCCTAAACCTAACCCCTAATCCTATGCCTAACCCCAACCCCTAACCTTAACCCTATGTCTAACCTCTAACCCTATGCCTAACCCTAACCCCTATTCCTATGCCTAACCATAACCCCTAACCCTATGCCTCACTATAACCCCTCTCGCCTACATTAATCCATTTAAAACCCCTACCCTAGAGAAATCTATTTTAAATTGCATGAGTTGTACCACATTGTGAGCGATAGGTGGCGCTGCGGCGCTGCACTGTGATTGCAGCGATGGGGGCGTGTTTGCGCAGGCTCTGCACAACTATAAGAGGAAAGGACTGATAATTATCCTAGTTACTCATATTAATGGAGGTTAAAAAAATACTTTTAATCCGTCATGTTCAATCTTTTAAGATCTCCTCTGATCTGCAGTATGCCGAATAATTGTTAATTGAGTAATCATGCACGAGCTGCTCATTTGCATATTAATGCAACAACAACATGCATTATCCCAGGACTGAAGCACTTTAGAAAAAAACAGATAACACAACATAGCACCACTTTTTCATGCTTTTGGGGTGGCAGAGCCACTTTAAGCAATAAGAAAATTAATAGATACTTTACTTTATACTGACAGTGGAAAATGTGGGTGTCCACTTCCCTGTTTGTACCTCCTCCTATATATATGTGTGTGTCAATCAGTTGTGTCCGACTCTCCGTGACCTCATGGACCGTAACACCATGTTGATCCACTTGGTATTCATGGCAGAGATTCTGGAGTGGGTTGCCAGCTCCTTCTCCAGCAAGCCACAGCATACAGCTCCTGGTATTCCTAGGTGGTCTCCCATCCAAGTACTGACCAGGCCCAACCCTGCATGGCTTCAGGGTGGTGTGACCTCTTGGTCCCCTGACTAAAATCAGCGAAACCACTGGACCATCATGGGATCCCTCTTCTATATATACAATGATTTATTACATTGGTCGTCCCAAGTACATGAACAAATGTTAAACGCTTCTTAAAGATACAGAGACTTTATGTAAATACTATCTGGGAATTTACAAGGCAAAGACACACACACCGTCTTGGTTATGATGCAAATATTACGAGTCCCATTAATCTGTCTGGGGGGGTATTTGCATCTAGTGTTTCCTATTTGCTTGTTTTTTCATGTAAATTCAAGAATATATTTGGCCAGCCATTAAAGGGAAGGTTACTGGATGTTACTAGGGATATAATATCCCTCTGTATCTCTTTACTTTTATGTACTTTATATTATTAAGAAGTTCTTATAAGTTCTGCCTAAAATCAAGCAAATAGTTCCTGTATGGGTCTGCCTACTGCAGCATATGCAGACATAGACTCTGTAGGACTGATTGTGCAGTGTAGTGTCCTAGCCTGTCAGGGACCATGTCTCATGTCGCATGTTGTTGAGAGATGGTCACTGATTGATTAGTATTAGACACAACACAGCAAGTACATCAGAGTCTGTGTCTCCATAAGCTGCAGTGGGCAGACCCCTACACGTACTATTTGTTTGATTTTAAACAGAGTTTATAAGCATTTCTTAATAAAATATAGTACTACAAAATAAATATACAGGTATAATATACAGTATAAAATCCAGAAACCTTACCCCTTTAAAGTTAAGTTGACTGTAGAAAAATGCAATTTTTTCTCTGCCATAATGTTTAGAGGCCACTTTATACACGAAAAACTATTTTCTATATTTTCTTTAAATAGCTAAACGTAACAATAGGAAAAATGTTTTTAGAAAACACAAAAAAGTTAAAAAAGAAAATAAACACAACTTTTGCTGATCTAACTTTTATATGTAACTATTCTTTACTTCATGGGTCCATTACATTTCTGTGCTGATTCAATCTGCTACTTTCTCAGGTGGGTAATGTAATGAGCTTTCCAGTAGACCAAATGAAAGCACTGTCAGTTTTGTCTTACACATTCACTTTGTGCAGACAGATTTAAAGTATTTTCTCTTGATATATACCCCTATTAAGACATGCTGATATTTTATTTGCCTTTGCAGCTGCTGTCTGGCATTGAGCACTGTTACACTTTATCATTTTAAGGATTTTTTTTTTTAATTTATAATTTTTTATTATATGACCACTGTGGTAAAACATGTAAACAATTTATTATTTATATTATTTTTATAATATAGCCCCTACTTAATTACTTGTATATGCATTTTTTTTGCTGTGAAATCTACCATTTCAGTTTTCAGTGATCTAATTTCGAAGGTCAGAGGAGGCTTCGAGCGCAGAGAGAAACTTTCATCTACACAATGGGAATGTGATAGTAACAACTGCCAGTGCTCTTATTAGCACCAATGCAAAGTTCAAAAGTTTTCAAAAACATTCCCTGCTGAGGGAGGGACTGTCATAAATACTTTTTATGTTAAATTTGTTTTATTAGTTGACGGTTCTTTAACATTTAAAATACAGATGCACACAGCAGCAAAGCAAACATTTAGCCAGGAATATATATTTTTACGTCATTATTGGCTGCTGTTGCCCCCCTCCCCACCTCTCTCATTGTCCAAGCACTATTGAAAACAAAACAAACATTTCAACTGGGATAACATTAATTAGGCAGGACGGGTAACCTGGAGTGTTCTCTGCCATAATCCCTTGTTATCTCAGTTAAAATATTTGACTTATTTTCAGTAGTACTCTGGACAATGAGTTGGGGAAGGGTACAGCAGCTGCCATTTTGCTGTAAACTGTTTTGTAAAATATATGTTCTGGCTAATGCTTTGCTGCTGTTTGCACATGTATTTTAATGTTATAGATCTTTCCTCCGTCTCAGAAACTCTCCTCAGACTCAGAAACCTTCCTCCTCAGGAGGCCTCCTTATCAGACTCAGAAACTCTCCTGATCAGAAACTCTCAGGATCAGAAACCCTCCTCAGACTCAGAAACCTTCCTCCTCAGGAGGCCTCCTTATCAGACTCAGAAACTCTCCTGATCAGAAACTCTCCGGATCAGAAACCCTCCTCAGACTCAGAAACCTTCCTCCTCACAAGGCCTCCTTATCAGACACAGAAACCCTGCTGATCAGAAACATTCCGGATCAGAAACTCCCCGGATCAGAAACTCTCCTGATTAGAAACCCTCCTCAGACTCAGAAACCTTCCTCCTCACAGTGCCTCCTTATCAGACACAGAAACCCTCCTGATCAGAAACCCTCCTGATCAGAAACCCTCCTCAGACTCAGAAACCTTCCTCCTCAGAAGGCCTCCTTAGCAGACACAGAAACCCTCCTGATCAGAAACTTTCCGGATCAGAAACTCTCCTTATCAGAAACTCTCCTTATCAGAAACCCTCCTTGTCAGAAACTCTCCTTATCAGAAACTCTCCTTATCAGAAACCCTCCTTGTCAGAAACTCTCCTTGTCAGAAACTCTCCTTATCAGAAACTCTCCTTATCAGAAACTCTCCTTATCAGAAACCCTCCTTGTCAGAAACTCTCCTTATCAGAAACTCTCCTTATCAGAAACCCTCCTTGTCAGAAACTCTCCTTATCAGAAACCCTCCTTATCAGAAACCCTCCTTATCACAATCTCTCTGTAACGGATCTCCTGGCACCCCGACCGGGTACCTCCGTTGACGGACGCGTCCTAGTTTGCGTCGAGGCCTACAAGCACCGCACCGGACACCAAAACCACCACAGACTCCAAGGATAGTACATCAGGAACAAGAGTTCAGTAGTTACAGCTCAAGGGAGTATGCAAAAGCATAGCAATCCCCAGTATGATATAGCGATCCCTTCAATAACGAGACAAGGCTCCGTTTTGAAGGGTCAAGTAGAACTAACTTTTAATGACAGGGAATCTCCTTTTATGCAATGGTGCCCTCTGAAGGGCTACACCCACATAATTATCACAACAGCCAATTATATACATGGTTCAACCCCCACGTCTCCTCCCCTCAGATAACAGGTAACACAATTAAAACAGACACAATTTTAACCACATTCTGGATGTACCCCAAATACAGGGGGTACACCTTTAAGTCCCGCACCATTCAATATCTCTCACCCAGGGGAACAACATATACAAAAATGGCATGAATCAGACCAGGGGTTCAAAAGTTAGTAAAAGTATGTTTTTACACATAACACACAGACATTGCACATATCCCCCATACAATACACATATAGGACAATCGGTGAGTCACACCTCCCTGGCAACTTGGATACAATCAGACATTAATTAGATCATTCTTCTTTGTTCTTATCAGAAAATGAAAACACTTTGGAAAATGCAAGGATCCTTTACAACTTTCTTATCTCTTGAATCTCTGTAACAGGATTATCTATTAGCCTAGGTCTGCAAAAGTCTGGCTAATATTCTGAGCCAATATATTCTTTAGAACATCAACCAACATACATATAGTAAGATCATATTTTAACCATAATAATCATAAAACAGTTTAAAACAGTGATGGGTTCCGCTACACTCTCCTTGTCAGAAACCCTCCTTGTCAGAAACCCTCCTTGTCAGAAACTCTCCTTATCAGAAACCCTCCTTATCAGAAACCCTCAGTGTCAGAAACTCTTCTTAGACTTACGGTAGATGCCCTTCAAATTAAAAAACTCAACCTTGGTGTGACAGACCAGTTAATCAGGGCCATCAACTCCTCCCTAAATAGGTATAAACACTGAGGACTGAGGGGAACCAGCATTTGGGTCTCTAGAGGGAACCAACCTGATAACCCCATTAATTTCCCTATTAATGGTTGCTACTTTCCCCTTTAGCTAGTTCATAATTCCTGTGGTTTGTCAGCCCCAATTTCATTGGTTGGCCTCCCCCAAGAGTGACCAACCAGAAAGCTGCTGCCACCATGTTGGTGGCTTCCCGATTATTGGTATTATTGTAATTGGTCCTCCAGGTTTAGATGGAAAATTCAAAGATGCTTTTTGAAAAATTGTAAAACTTGTTTTTGCGTTTTCTATTGTTGGACTCCCTATAAATGTACCCTGGTACTTGCTAATAAAGTTATATACTCTTCCTGAACATATACTGGCTGTGGCGTGGTATTTCCAGGGTTAAAGACCCTCTTTATTTTATAGGAAAGCTCTTCTTCCACGGTTCTCTGATGAGTCCTGGTGAGCTGCCCGCACAATCAGAAAAGTCTCCGGGGGGTACCCACTCACAAACCCTGCTCCTCTGCATAGCGTGCAGCGACAGACGGGGAGAGGGGGAGAGCGAGGGGAGAGACGGGTGGGAGGGGGGGAGAAAGGCCTAGGGTGGGAGAGAGACGGGGAGAGGGGGGAGACAGGGTGGAGAGTGGGAGAGAGACAGGGGAGAGGAGGGAAAGAGACCCAAGAGAAGGGGAAGGAAACACGGGAGAGGGAGAGGGGGGAAAGAGACAAAGGGGGGGGGGGAAGAGACACAGGGGAGGGGGAGGAAGCGACACGGGGAGGGAGGAAGAGACACAGAGGAAGGAGGAAGAAACAAAGAAGGGGGGAAGAGACACGGGAGGGAGAGAGGGAAGAGACACAGGAGAGGGGGGAAAGAGAAACAGGGAGGGAGAGGGAAAGAGACACAACGGGGGATAGAGGGGGAAGAGACACAGGGGAGGAAGGGGGGAAGAAACACAGAGGAGGGAGAGGGGTAAGAGACACAGGAGAGGGGGGAAAGAGACCCAAGAGAAGGGGAAGGAAACACGGGAGAGGGAGAAGGGGGAAAGAGACAAAGGAAGGGGAAGAGACACAGGGGAGGGGGAGGAAGAGACACGGGGAGGGAGGAAGAGACACAGAGGAAGGAGGAAGAAACACAGAAGGGGGAAGAGACACAGGGGAGGGAGAGAGGGAAGAGACACAGGGGAGGGGGGAAAGAGAAACAGGGAGGGAGAGGGAAAGAGACACAACGGGGGATAGAGGGGGGAGAAACACAGGGGAGGGAGAGGAAGAGACACATGTGAGGGAGGGGGAAGAGACACATGGGAGGAAGAGACACAGGAGAGGGGGGAAAGAGACACAGGGAAGAGGGTGAGGAAGAGACAAAGGGAGGGAGAGGGGGAAGAGACACAGGGGAGGAAGGGGAGGAAGAGACACAAGAGAAGGGGGGAAGAGACACAGAGGAGCGGGGAGAGACACAGGGGAGGGGGGGTAGAGACCCTTCAAATATTATCCCATAGTTTAATAATATATTTATTATGTGGGTGTGTTACTTCCCTTACCGTCTCCTGAAGCCACAACTACCTATGGACTCCACATAGAAGGCCTGCTGTCCTTTCATGTGCCAACTACCACTTTGGCTTCCACTCAGAAGGCATGCTTGTGACGAAGTGCCCTTCGCCACTTTGTCTTGGAGAGGACTGTTTGCCAGCCTCCTGCCCTGCGACTATGGCCCTGGTACATATTGCCCTTCAAACACAGTATTCGGCCATACCAGAGTGTATGTCCCTCATTCTGGCCCTTTACATACAGGGGGGTCATTCGGTACTTGCCCTGTGTGAAACATGATACCACAGATAGCTATGCCATGGAGCCCATTCATATAATGAAAGACTATGGGAAAGACTTTAGCTACATGGCAATTGAACTGTGTGAAGATGATCTGAACGCTATTCGGTAGTTTTGTGCGCTCAGATCCCAGCTGTAACGGAACCCATCACTGTTTTACCCTGTTTATGGTTATTTAATTCTTGGTTAAAATATGATCCTAGTAATATACTTTATGTATGTTGGTTTATGCTCTGCAGAATATTGGCCCCAGGCTAGTGCAGACCTTGGCAGGAGAGATAATCCTGTTACAGATAAGAACGTCTATTCATTCTCAGATAAGAACAAAGAAGGCTGATTTAATCATTGTCTGATTATATCAAGTTGCCTCAGGGAGGGGTGACCACACCTATTGTCCTATATGTGTATTGGGTGGGGGATATGTGAAATGTCTGTGTGTTATGTGAAAAACGTACTTTTACTAACTTTTGAACCCCTGGTCTGATTCATGACATTTTTTAATATGGTGTTCCTCTGGGTGAGAGATATTGAACGGTGCTGGACTTAAAGGTGTACCCCCTGTTTCTGGGGTACATCCAGAATGTGGTTAAAATTGTGTCTGTTTTAATTGTGTTACCTGTTATCTGAGGGGAGGAGAAGTGGGGGTTGAACCATGTATCTAATTAAATGTGATAATTATGTGGGTGTAGCCCTTCAGAGGGCACCATTGCATAAAAGGAGATCCCCTGTCATTAAAGAATAGTCCTACTTGACCCTTCAAAACGTAGCCTCGTCTCGTTCTTGGAGGGGATTGCTATATCCTATTGGGGATTGCTATTCTTTTGCATACTCCCTTGAGCTGTAACTACTGAACCCTTGTTCCTGATGTACTCTCCTTGGAGGAGAGGTCTTCCCCACACGATCCTGGATGCTGGAGATTCATACAGGGTGGAAGGAAGACGGCGCGGCTCCAGTTAAGCTACGGCGGTTGTGGAGTCTGTGGTGGTTGTGGTGTCCCGTGGGGTGCTTGTAGGCCTCGACGCAAGCTAGGACGCGTCTATCAACGGAGGTACCCGGTCGGGGTGCCAGGAGATCCGTTACATTGGCTGGCAGCGGTGGGATGGCGTCCTAGTGAGAGGAAAAACAGCCCGGAGACACTGGTAACGTTTGGAGTTACAAATTGAGGGCAACGCTAGTATCCGTACAGCGCCCCTGGCTACAGCAGGATGGAACCGGCTAGTTTTCGGACAGCGTTCCATGATGAGGATGAGGCCGCGGACTACAGGGATGCAGACAGAAAGGAACTCTGGTATGATGCCCTGGAAGATGCCCAATGGCGGCGAGGTGAGAATCTCCCCAGTGATGAGCAGCGGCTACAGAAGCGTGTGGCGATGCGGATGTATCTATTGGGAGAGCAGCCCCTGGATGAGTGGGTGACAAGACTAGAGACCCTGGTACGGCGAGAGATCTGGCTCGACAACGCATACCAGGCCCTCTGTTGGCATACCGTTCGACTTACCCCCTGGACGGCTGAACACGACTTACCGGAGGGGGATGATTATGATGGCCCGGGTTTATTATGGGATGCCTTGGAGGACGACATTGATCTTGGCAGCACGGAGGGGTCTAGGTTTTGGGACATCTACGACTACCGGATGGGCATGTATGTCTGGGATGACGAAGGCGAGGTGAGCAAAGACATGACCCACCTGGTAACGAGAGAGTGGGAGCTGGAGCAGGACTACCAACACCTGCTCAGCTTCGTGCAGCCCCAGCCTACTCAACAAGCAGAACCAGACTTCATTGACTGGTCCTGGGATGACCTCCAGATGGCAGGTAGAGATGGGACCGAGGTCTCTCTACCGGCCCTACAGGGGGCAGAAGGTGTCGTCCTTCCCCCCCAGCGGCAGTGTGAACCCCAGGGGGCAGAAGGTGTCGTCCTTCCCCCCAGCGGCAGTGTGAACCCCAGGGGGCAGAAGGTGTCATCCTTCCCCCCCAGCGGCAGTGTGAACCACAGGGGGCAGAAGGTGTCGTCCTTCCCCCCCAGCGGCAGTGTGAACCCCAGGGGGCAGAAGGTGTCGTCCTTCCCCCCCAGCGGCAGTGTGAACCACAGGGGGCAGAAGGTGTCGTCCTTCCCCCCCAGCGGCAGTGTGAACCCCAGGGGGCAGAAGGTGTCGCCCTTCCCCCCCAGCGGCAGTGTGAACCCCAGGGGGCAGAAGGTGTCGTCCTTCCCCCCCAGCGGCAGTGTGAACCCCAGGGAGCAGAAGGTGTCGTCCTTCCCCCCCAGCGGCAGTGTGAACCACAGGGGGCAGAAGGTGTCGTCCTTCCCCCCCAGCGGCAGTGTGAACCCCAGGGGGCAGAAGGTGTCATCCTTCCCCCCCAGCGGCAGTGTGAACCACAGGGGGCAGAAGGTGTCGTCCTTCCTCCCCAGCGCCAGTTTACCCTAACCAGGGGAGACACCAATCTCCCAGACGGCGCAGATGGGACCGTGGTCTCTGTGCCCACAGCCTGTCCAGATCCCCAACTACCCTCACTGGGACAACCGGAGGAGGGGGTAAGTACAAATTCCCCTCCCCAGCTAACTCCTAATGTGGCCCCAGGGTTAACAGAGGAAATGTTAACCCCCACTGACCCCCACGTTTCCCTGGCTACTGAGCCGGAATATGTCCCAAGTACCCCAGCAGAAGAGCTGACAGCGGGGCAGAGTGCAGTCGGCCTCTGCCCTCCCTTGGTCCCTTGTACAGAGCAGGATGTCCTGCAGGTTATACCAGCAGAAGAGCTGGCATCAGGGCAGAGTGTCGCTGGCCTCTGACCCTCAAGTACCCTCAGCGTGTTGCCCCATCACCACAGCGAAATATCCCGGTGCAGTAACGGTTTATTGTGGGTTGGTGGATCGTCTAACGGAGGCACTGACCGGCAGAAGGTCAGGTGCCTGGTTAGACTTCCCCCCAAAGGGGAGATGTGTGACGAAGTGCCCTTTGCCACTTTGTCTTGGAGAGGACTGTTTGCCAGCCTCCTGCCCTGCGACTATGGCCCTGGTACATATTGCCCTTCAAACACAGTATTCGGCCATACCAGAGTGTATGTCCCTCATTCTGGCCCTTTACATACAGGGGGGTCATTCGGTACTTGCCCTGTGTGAACCATGATACCACAGATAGCTATGCCATGGAGCCCATTCATATAATGAAAGACCATGGGAAAGACTTTAGCTACATGGCAATTGAACTGTGTGAAGATGATCTAAGCGCTATTCGGTAGTTTTGTGCGCTCAGATCCCAGCTGTAACGGAACCCATCACTGTTTTACCCTGTTTATGGTTATTTAATTCTTGGTTAAAATATGATCCTAGTAATATACTTTATGTATGTTGGTTTATGCTCTGCAGAATATTGGCCCCAGGCTAGTGCAGACCTTGGCAGGAGAGATAATCCTGTTACAGATAAGAACGTCTATTCATTCTCAGATAAGAACAAAGAAGGCTGATTTAATCATTGTCTGATTATATCAAGTTGCCTCAGGGAGGGGTGACCACACCTATTGTCCTATATGTGTATTGGGTGGGGGATATGTGAAATGTCTGTGTGTTATGTGAAAAACGTACTTTTACTAACTTTTGAACCCCTGGTCTGATTCATGACATTTTTTAATATGGTGTTCCTCTGGGTGAGAGATATTGAACGGTGCTGGACTTAAAGGTGTACCCCCTGTTTCTGGGGTACATCCAGAATGTGGTTAAAATTGTGTCTGTTTTAATTGTGTTACCTGTTATCTGAGGGGAGGAGAAGTGGGGGTTGAACCATGTATCTAATTAAATGTGATAATTATGTGGGTGTCATTAACGAATAGTCCTACTTGACCCTTCAAAACGTAGCCTCGTCTCGTTCTTGGAGGGGATTGCTATATCCTACTGGGGATTGCTATGCTTTTGCATACTCCCTTGAGCTGTAACTACTGAACCCTTGTTCCTGATGTACTCTCCTTGGAGGAGAGGTCTTCCCCACACGATCCTGGATGCTGGAGATTCATACAGGGTGGAAGGAAGACGGTGCGGCTCCAGTTAAGCTACGGCGGTTGTGGAGTCTGTGGTGGTTGTGGTGTCCGGTGTGGTGCTTGTAGGCCTCGACGCAAACTAGGACGCGTCCATCAACGGAGGTACCCGGTCGGGGTGCCAGAGGAGATCCGTTACAATGCTATTTCTTTAAGGGATCACTGCGATCAAAATGGATAATAGCACTTTTTGTACAACCACACTTAAAAGAGGACAACGTAAAATACAAAAAATAATAAATATATACATATGAAAACATGTAATTAATCTCACATTTTAGTTTTTAGTGAACTACTTCCTGGTGTGGGAGGAGCCTTTGAATACTCAGGAAGTTTGCATAGTATTTGCATTCTACAACTGCCAGTACATTCAGTAGTTCTAATGGAAAGCTCAGTAGTTTACAAGGACACATAGGCCCCTATTCAGTTGAGTAATTGTGGTTTAGTGGAGCCCGTAAACTAATTTGCTATTCAATTGGAATAATTGAGCGAGACGCAAACGGTCTATGGGTTAGAGGCTGAAAATCCCTGCGGTTGTCAAAATCGTAATTTAAAACCCATCTAAGCCTTTGATCTTCAAAGCCTGCAAATGTTACAATCACTAAAATCGCAAATCGCTATTCAATTGCTACAATTCCTCAAGCCCGCAAATGTTTTCACACCCGTAAATGGTAAATGTAGAAGAAAATCCTGTGAGTAACAGATAGAACCCACTGAAAAGACAAATAAAAAAATCAATACTGCACTGTAAATGACGGGGAAAGCAATGACAGACATTAGAATTAATTGCACAACAGTTTCAAGCCCGCAAATCTGCATTCAAAAATAATTTGCTGATAATTGTTTAATTTCCGTGTTATATCTCGGGAATCAAGGAGTTAATACATATCAGGCCACCCACATGGACTAAAACAGTATCGCCATTCATTTTTATTATTTTGCACATTGCCAGATTGCGAGTCTGATCGCATATCGAACCTCTAAACACTAATTGATTGATGTTTAACCTCCATGTTTTACTGACGTAATGATGACGGTCTCATTTACTATTGGCTGTTTCTAAATCGGTAGTTACGGCCTTGCTTAATTAATCATGATCATGGCCTAAAATGCGACTTGCGGGTGCATGGTTTACGGTTTTGGCTTTCGGCCCGTAAGTTGCGGGCTTGATCAATTGAATCGCTGCGTAATTGTAGCAAATTTCAAGCCCGCAGCCATATGGTTTGTATAACGTAATCTGCAGCCTTGCAATTGAACAAGGCCCATACTGTCTAGATAGCCTTCAGTAAAGAACAATTATAGATAAATCTGTAAAAACTGTTTATTTATTTTTTTGCTTTCTAACAAAAGTTTGCCAATTAAGTTTGTTATTCAAAAGACAATCTAGAATTTTTTTTTACCAAACTGGTCCTTTAAGCCATGACCACCATATTTGCTTCCTACAGGCTGCACACAAAAGGCTTGCTGTATGTTGAACCTCCAACCACCATGTTGTCCTCTCTAGTGGATACAAACACAATGCCTGCTGTTTCTAGAACCCCCAGGCTCGATTTTACTTGCCTTTTGATTCTAAAGTGAATCATACCTAAGTTAATCAGCCATTGTGCTCAATTCTTATACAAGTGAGTGCTTCCTGGATACTTATTAGCTGTTCTGATGTGCTAATTAGGATTGCAGACTGTTAATGTTATCATGCAAGTAAATCTCCAAAATCTCCAACAACCTTCTCAAGAACTCTGAGACACAAATTAACATATTGAGCCTCACATTAGTATAAGAAAGTATGCCTTACAAAAATGTAGTTTTGAGAAAAACGGCTAGTACAATATATAGTCAGTTTTTGTTGTCGTTACAGTGTTCCTTTAAGACCTTTTTTTTTGCTTCTACTCAGAAGGTAGGTTTATCCACCTTCAATTAACAGTTTATTTCAGAGGTGGGTAAAAGGTGGTCTGGAGGGCACATGTGGCACGTCCCATGTGGTCTGTTCTCTGGAGTGGAATTGGGAGAGAGCGCGCCCCTCTTCATTATATCTCTCTAAAACTAGTAAGTAATACCAAATACTTCTCCTCATTATCTATACTTCTATTATCAATTCATTCCTTACCTATTTTGATATTGTATATCCAATTATTTATTACTGCATGGTTCCATTTCCTTGTAAACTAGTGAACATTCCATTAGACCTAAATGAATGCACTGACAGTTATCAATGCCACATTCCCATTGTATAGATAGAAACAGACTGTGTAGTCAAAGTTTCTTCCTATCTCAGCAAGCAAAAATCAACATGATGGATCTCACTGCAGCATAATTATATATAAAAGGTAATATTTTAGAGGTTGTATCAGGGGCGTAGGAACCCCAGATTAAATGAATAGGGGAAACAAAAAATAGTAAAATTAAACTTAATTATGCATTTCCAGGGCTATGGAACAGTAGGTCTTTCCCATGAAAGCTTTGACACATAATTCATCTTATATTTATATATAATATATAATATATATATATATATATATATATATATAAATATATATATTAATAATATATATATATACATATATATATATATATAAAATATATATATATAATTATATAAATAAAAAAAAAGTATTTGAGAGGCACTGCAGCAATGGGCCCCCCCAGGACCCCGGTGCACAGGGTACACCAGCGGTAGATCCCACCTGCTTCATGTCCTGAGAGTAGGGTTGAATTATCCCCCCAGATTTTTTGGGCACCCATGGGTTGTATTATATTATTTTCTATTCTAAAAACAAGTTGCATAGTGCAGTTCTTCCATAACTGTATAATATATAACCGGCTGCAGCGGTCAGTCCTTTGCTTTGTCTTGAAGGACTCACCGCAGCTTATAAATTGATGGACTGACAGTAAATTGCATTTAATTAGCCGCTGTCATTGGGAAAAATAAAGGGCATTGTAGGAAATTACATCCAGCAAATCTGCACATAAATCAGTTCTCATCTAAGTAATCCATAGCACGACTGTTATTATATAGGTGAATGAGATAGATAGATCTAGATAGATAGATAGATAGATAGATAGATAGATAGATCTAGATAGATAGTTAACCAATCACATTCAAAGGTAAGTAGCATACACCTGCCATCAATAGCAGTGATTTATGTTTAACCCCAAATAAAGCTGTGATGTATATTTAACCTCTAATAAAGCTGTTCCTGTAGGATTTCCTTGTAATTCTCTGGTTGCATCCTACTGAGATAGATTTGGTCCTCAAGGAGCTGATGAAACGTCTACGGGATCTTATTGTTGAGAGGTACGGACCAGGAGAGTGAGATAAAATAATAGACGCACTGGATGTACCATGGAGCACTGTGAAGACTATCATCAATACGTGGAGACAATGCAGCACCACAAGGACATTGCCAAGATCTGCATGACCCTCCAAAGCTGGTGACCAGACAAGGAGAAGGTCATTAGGGAGGCTACCAAGAGGCCTACAGCAACATTAAAGGAGCTGCAGGAATATCCGGCAGTTACTGGACACTCCTTGCATATTACAACAATCTCCTTCTTCTGCACATCTCAGGGCTATGAGGTCGGGTGGTAAGGTGGAAGCCATTTCTCACAAAAAACAAACAAACATCCAACCATGTCTAAACGTTGCAAAATAATACATTCAACTACCCCAAAGCATGCGGGAAAAGATCTTATTGTCTGATGAGCCAAAGGTGGAAATTTTGGCCTTAATTCTAAAATATACATTTTTATTTCTTTAAAAATTTCACATTATGAAGTGTAGTTGTCAAAAGTGCATATTACAAGAGCAAAGCCTTCGTGGGCACATTTTCATGTCCCTGCCCTGGCTCCCAGAGTGAATTGTAATAACTGTATTTCCTGGAATTCTGAGCAGGAAACCATTTTTTGACATTCAAATGTGAGCACAAATCTACTATTTATTTACTGTACACCTGTATAGCTCTTTTGCCCACCATAAATTAAATGATTGTTGTGGTAAACTACCTCCCAACAGAATCTATTACGCAAGCTAGGAACCGGCCCCACATTTATGAGAGACAGTAAGCTTGAAACAGCTGTACATGGGTATGTTTCCTAGCTTGCGTATATTCCATCCTGAGCTTTGCGTAAAGCTGTGTAATACAGCAGGCATATGCTTAAAGTAAGCCATATTTGAAATGGTATTGGATTACAAGAGCAAAGCCTTTGTAGGCAGGTCTGAATGTCCCAGCTCAGAGTCCCAAAATGCAGTGGAATAACTGTAAGAAATACATTTAAAAAAAAAATTATTTTAGACATTTAAATGTGACAACAAATATGTTCTATATATCTACAATAAATAAATATATATATATATATATATATATATATATATATATATATATATATATATTGTATATATCCATACATAAACAAATAGATAGATATATTTAAAAACTTTGAGTCTGAATAAGAAAATAATTAAGCAGGGAAAATTGTTTGAGTCTGTTGGGCTTTGCATCCATGATAATACAGTGGAATGTGTGTATAAAAGGGATGTTTACATTTTTGGGAAGCAGTGCTTGCATTTCTTGATGCACGGAGGCTGCTTCTGGGCCTATGTGGGGGTAAGGGTGTGGTGTCAAATTAATTCTGATCCAATTATCAAGAAAAAACTGCTGCCATATCCTTGTTTAAGCTTACACATAGATAACATGGGCCAACTTATATTTTTAGGCTACCTTGCAGATACTGTACAAATAAGACTCATCTAAGCATAAAAAGAGTGATAGCTGCTAAATAATATGATGCCACATCTAAATTACATTGAGCATACCTGTCCTTTTTGCATTGTCCTTTTTCCTTTTTCCTTAACTTACAGCCCTATTAAATTCCCCCAACGTTAAAACCTGTAGCACATAACGGAGCCCGCTAGAATTACGGCTATCTGCGGGTTACAGGCGAAAAAACCCTTTGGCCTGTAGAAATCCTTTGATCTGTCAAGCCTGTAACTGTTACGTTCGCAAATCGCTATTAAATTGCTACAAATACACTGGCGTTCAAACCCATAACCCGCAAATGGAGCGAAAAAGCCTACGTTATTAGAGAGGACCCGCAAGGGGGTTAAAGTCCTATCCATAGCACTGTAAATGCAAATATACACACACTACTGTACATATAATAACAGGGAAAGTGATGTTAGGTGTTAAATAGCACAACATTCTAAAATACTTTTTTTTCTGTTTAATTTCCGTGATATATCGATCCCGGCCATCAATGGAACTCGCATGGACTAGAATATCATATTTACTGATTTATTAATATTGCATTATTTGTGGAAGGCAGGTCCGATTGTAACTTGTAATTGACACCCGAAAGGCTTTGAAAACTAACCTCCATTTTTCAGTGATATAATGATGTGGATCTCATTTGCCATTGGCTCCATCTAAACCCGTAACTACGGGTTTGACTAATTGATCATGTTCAAAGCCGTACATCCAACGTGCGCAAGAATGGTTTACAGGTTTGGATGTCGGCCATGTCCGTTGTGGGCTTGGCTAATTTAATAGCTCTGTAACTCCGCTGAATTTCAAGCTTGCAGACTTTGCGGGTGTACCGGTGCCGCTACGGGCTTGGAATTTAATATGGCCCTTAGAATCCTTTCTGCTAATAGTACCCACTGTACTTTTTTCTACATTGTAAATTGCGCTACAGAAAAATAAATATATTTATTAAGATGTCATAGAAAAAAGTATTTATTGATATAGAATGATCACAGTTTGTAATATGATCATTTGAGATTACTCCATAGGATAAATCTAGGGCAGGTCTTTATCAGCAACAAGGCCGAAACTCAGTGACAGAGCTAGTGATGGAGGGCTCGGACACAAAATAATCCCCCCACAACTTCCATATCCACCCTGTAGGGGTAAAAGGTCATACCATCCCCATGGTGATCAGATTACCTTTCTATAAAGTAATTATCAACCATTCTTATCTAATAAATTAGGATTTCTCCTTTATTGGCAGTAGCAGAGGGCCCCTAACTGTTGTGGGCCCTGGTGCACCAGCTCCGCCAACGCCTACAACTCCAATATTTACAAATGACCCCAAGTTATTATCCACTGTAACACAGTCCAATATATTTTATCAATCTTATTAAAGCATTTCAAACATATCGAGTCACACTCCCATTGAAATTAATTTCCAATGCACATGTATTTCGGCAAGTAGAACAAACTGATATATAATTAATGTATTGCAGTTCTAGGTAAGTATATTTTTTACATTATTCTCAAAGGTCAAAATACATTTATAAAAATGTCGCCAGGGGGCGGAGGCTACATTTTGAATGATAGGCACACAAATATTTTAAAATAATGACATTTAAAATGGTACAAGAAGAACATTTACGGTAAATATTGCAAGTGACCAAGAGAAACTCAGTTTAACTTATCAATATGGGATAAACAGTAAATGTAATGAAGCAGTGTATGTCCAGAATGGGGTCAGAGGTCCAGATTTTGACCTAGGTCCACCTATTGACTATATCACCATATCAATGTATAATGATTAATAAATGAATCTACACTTACCAAAGATGTTTCCATTTCCCAGTCCTACTGCAACCAATAGAAACATCACATATATGGCTATCTTCCTGGCCATTTCACCAAATTCAGGTCACTGCTCCTTCTAAAATGAATGCCGACACTTGAAGATGAAGCTTTGTTTTTCTCTTGGTGAGATTTAGATGAAGTGATTGAGGAGAGCGTCTCCGTCGAGTATTCCTCCAGTGCAGTCTCATTAACTTGTCCTCCTCTGCCCAACCCCTCCTCACATAGAAACACCTGTGTCTCTGGCAAGTGCTATAATTGCTTAGCTGTGTATATAGTCACCTGTCATGCAAGGCTATTTATTTAGTCAACTTTTAACAAATGAGGATAGACCATAAATTCAGGAAATAAAAAGTCTGATAGTGTCAAACTGATTTTTATTTTATTTATATATCATCATTTATACTTTGCATTTTTTATTGTTTTTATATCTATAACGGTTTGTTTTCCATTATATTATACAGGTTTGAATTGGATATTAAAGGCATATCTAAGTTTACTGGGTTATGAATGCATCTGATAGAGGAGAATCAGTAGTGTATGCAAACATTTTTGTGCATAAAAAAATACCAAAATAAACATTTACAAACTTACCTTGTTTGCTAAATCTTTTCAGTTTGCAAATTGAGGCTTTTGTTAGTTGACACCCCTGAAAATCCCTGCTAAGATTAGCATAACATTCATAATTGTTTTTTGCCAATCAGGATAAAGCAGAGGTTAGCTGATACATTTGTATCATAATCTGGGGTTCCTGTGTTGCAAACACTCTATCTCTATCCTTGTGCTCTGCTTCAGATGTCAGATGTCAAGAATGGGGCCAGAGGTCCAGACTTTGACCTAGGTCCACCTATTGACTATATCACCATATCACATATTATAATTGTCAAACTGCGAGTTATCATCACGCGTTGCAAGCTTGCGAAGCTCATTGCAAGCCGCAAATGCGGACCTCACGAAGAGAGTGTCCGCATTTGCGGAGGTGGAGGCTCTACGGTGCCCCAATCTCGGTAAAAATCAACCGAGGAAATAGGATCTTAGAAAAAAAACATACAAGGTCGCAAAAATAGGAAGTTAACGGCCGAAACACCTACATACAAAAACACCAAAAACATGTAAAAAAAACAAAAACATCACACACAGCACTGGGGGACAGCCAGGACAAATGGGAATGAGGTTGCACGCCAATTTAAGTCGAATTTAAGGAGTTTCGCCAGTTGAACATCGCCTAAGCAATAAAAAAAATGGCGGCTAAAAAAAAATTAAAATGAGGCTACGCGACCCTGAGGCGCGCAAAACACCACCAGGGACGTACGACCCAGGCACGTATGAGGTACGAAATACACTATTAGGAAGAACGGAAAATACATGGAATGGATGGAAAAGACAGAATATCGCCGTAATTTTACAACCCTAACTTGCAAATCAAAATATTACGATTCTGAAATGGAGCTTTACCCGACTAAACAAACCGTTTGGCCTCGCGCACGCAGCCTATTTATTTATACTGCACATTTGGACATTGCTGACACTTACACCTCAGGTCAGCAACAGTCCAATTGTACATTGGATGCTGCAGGAAAATCAAAAGAGATTGTTAGCTCTTCAGGATATTGATTGTCTGGATATATTAATTAGAAATAGGTAAAGTATATGAATTAATTAATTAATGTTAAAAAAATATATAAAAAATATAAAAAATAAAAATATGCTAAATAGCATATTTTACACTGCCGTTACTTTATGAATATATTAATGCTTTGCACTTCCTAATACATTTATTCATTCCTAATTAATTATTAACGTACATTAATTTAATAATTATTCATTAGCAATGGAAAATAAAACGGTATACTTTCCACTGCACAAAAAAAAAGTACATTTTACACTGCACTTATATATCTGGATTACTGCTCATTGGCTGACAGCGACAGGACTCTCAAAGCAGTTTAAATCACTTTATTATGCTCTGAGACCTGAAAAAATGGTCTAATTTACAATGCACTAAAATAATTGTATATTTAACACTGCACTTATACTGTATATTGCGATGAGCGCCTAAGATGACCCTTGCAAAGCACAAAACTTGCAGTATACCAGGGGAGAGGCTCAAAATGAGCGCTGAAGGTGCTTAGAGGAGCAAAAGTACACAAGGGGAGAGGCTCACAATGAGCACCAAAGGCGCTCATTGCCTGCCACGCGATGATCGCCGAAGGCGCTCAGCGCGGGGCTCGCAATGAGCGCCACAGGTGCTCAGAGGAGCAAAAGTACACAAGGGCAGAGGCTCGCAATGAACGCCGAAGGTACTCAGAGGAGTAAAAGCCTTACATTCTGTTGCAAACAACATTGCCATGGCTTCAAATTTTATTGCAGGCATTTTTGACGGGCAAGTCGCTAGTCAATGTATAATGAGGAATAAATGAATATACACTTTCCAAAGATGTCTCTATTTCCCAGATTCAGCTGTGAGCTCAGACCCCACCCAACCATGTGATTCCATCCCTCAGCAAGTACTTCCTGTGGTCTCTACCAGAAAGGTCTGTACCTGGCTGCTTTCCTCAGTGTACTTGGGTGTGTGGGTGTGCAAAGCTGAATTTGGCTTTCCTGCCTATATCTCTGTAAGTACACTGAACTTATCTATATAACACATATTTTTTCTGATAATCACTGCCTGTTTCTTAACAAATATTTGAAACCCAGGAAACGTATATATCCCTTTAATTACTTGAAAATAATGATTGGTTTTAAAATGTAACCTTTTTTTTAAATTTACATGTTCAAATATAGACCAATATTTTTTGTATCCTTTGAAGCCACAATTTAGCCCACAATATATATTTACAATTTAAAGTAAATGGCAATATATTGTAATATTAATGTATAATTAACAATTATAAAGGTTACATTTTAGAACCAATCATTCTGTTCAAGAAGTTAATATTCAATTCAAACACGTGTTTATCTGTAAGAACAACTGCTAAATTTTTTACATTTTATGTACAATTTTGCTGCTTTGGAATCTACCATTTTGGTTTCTGCTGATCGATTTCCTGAGAAGGGAGGAGAATGTATAGGAAACGTCCATTTACACAATGAGAAAATAACATTTACAACTGCCAATGCTTTCATCCAGAGTAATGGAAAGCTGATTATTTTACACACCCTCTTGACAAAGTAGAAGGCAGAATCAGCTGAGAAAAGGATATGGAACCCTGCTGTGAAAAAATATTGCATATAAATTAAAAAGGTAAAAACTGTGTTTAATTTTATCAATTGTAGAGATTTAAAATACAATATAGAATAAAATTGGCCATATTTATCCAGGAAAATGTCTCTGTAAACACAAAATCAAGTTGTTTTTTTGTTTTCTTTTTCCTATTCCTGGCTATACATTGTAGTAGTCATTTTTTCTTAACTGATTAATTCCTACGACATTCATTATCAACGGTGCTACGTTTCTATGCAAATGAGCAGCTCCCAAATACTAATTAGTTGCTTGTCTGTGGTGGCCAAAACAATATCCCCCAATGTTATAATGTTAGATCCCCTCCCTTATCCTTGTCAATGCAAACTAGCCACACATCAGCATAAAGGAGCCACAAAACAATGCTGCATTTCTCAGTAATGATTAACTGCAGAGCAAAAAGGATAGCACAATGTATAGCCAGTTTTTAATGGCCTTTAATATGAAACCAACTTTCTGTTTGGGGTGAAAGTGTCAGTTTAAATACAGATGCCCCTTTCTCTAGTGCTATTCTAATGGTAGCAGCTTCCTATCTGAATGATACATATATATATTTTTTATTTATTTAAATATATATATAAATATATATATATATATATATATATATTTATTTATTTAAATATATATATATATATATATATATATATATATATATATATATATATATTTATATTTATAAATCATATATGACCACTGCTCGATTACCATACACTGTTGGGGCATGGTCAGACTAATAGTGAGGATTTTTTTAAAGTTCCTTTAGAAGATGGAAATTTGATAAATGTAGGAGGAATTATCTGTTAAAAGAGGATGGGTTGTAATGTATGATATTGCAGTAATAATCTTGGAAAGGCGAGAGTCTCTATAGGAAACAATGATGAGTGTCATATAAACACATTGCAGACAGCTGTGTCACACATTACAGTATTTGCGTGACTCAACTATTGAAAAATGTGTCGTGCAAAAATAGGCAAATAAGTATTTAGGCCTGGGCCTAAGGCTGCAAAATAAGAATAACAGCATGGTTTTAAAAATAAGTACCACAATAAGCTATCACGGTTCAAGATTTCATTTGTATTATACTGTATAGGTACCGCCATATTGGTATATGATGGAGCTGGGGAATGGACGGGAATAAGGACAGGAACTGGATATTAAAGCAACATGTATATGTCATATTAATAGTATGCTCTTAGGATGAAGTTGACTTGATAACATTCAAGTTTTAGAAAGTTTAAAATATATACAGAAACAAGGCACTCAGAACATGCTCTCAGATTGAGCGTCTCTGACCTTGTTTCTGTATAAATAAATACAGCCTTTAAGTTTCAACTAATGTATTCAATTTTGCTTTGGACATTTGATTTTGTTCCAGGAAGAGAAACCCGGGAGGAAAGGAGGTACCGCTGATTCTGAAAACATTTCTATTTAGCTTTGTTGATACTTAACGGGACAGTTAATTCAGTAAAACTTGGAGCATGCCACTGTAAAGTACTCCTAAAAACATGTTGAAATATTTTTTGAATTTTTGAAGTAGGTGCTTTTTTACAGAAAAAAATCATAAATGAAGTGTCTGTTTACATGAGACTCTGGCAGTGCCCCCAGGTAGAGTCACAGCAAGAGAGCAGAATCAGAAAAAGGGTTAACCCTTCCCAAATTCATCTGTGCAGGAAATATTGCTGAAAACTCCTAAATATGTTGCTTGTGGGTTAACTGATAGCTGATGACTTTCCTGAATGCAGAGAAAAAAACATGGAGCTTGCACCTTCCGGTGTCGGCAGATGTTGTTAATCATGGAACAGTCAGCAGTGTGTCTGTAAACAGACCCAAGACTGCAGACTGATAATTGTGTAATTAAAAAATGCAATAGATCATTTTAACATAGAATCCTGTCTATTTCACACCATGAAGAGTACTTATAGTGAGGTAAATTGCCCTAATAGAAAACAATAGAGGAAAAAGTCCCAACCGCATAACCCTCCCCTCTGGCTCCAGGCCAACTAGTAGTGGAAACACCCATACCACAAGCATAAACTCTTTTTTGTATGGTTTATATAGATGCTGATGCTGTTAGGGTGAAGTGATGTGAAGTTTTTCCCATATGACAGCGTTCATTAAAATTAAGTAGGGCAGGTGCAGAAATATACATGGCCTAGGAAAGTAAAGCCCACTGGTACCACGAATTGCAGTCTCCACTGCTAGAAAAAAAACCAAGGGAGCAAGTCTAGCAAGCCATGCTCCTGAAGCCCCTAGACACATTTTTCTAAAGGTTTTTCTCTTAAAAGCTGTTTATCTTGTTAGGTCACAAGATAGTGGGGTACATTTAACTGCATTTTAGAAGCGATACAACCATAGAAAGTGTAAAACCATGACTCTGTATAAGTGATCCACAGAACTAATGAGTACACGGCTATTGGACATGTGTCATTCTTTACAAGGACTTTTGGCTCCCTGCGTTACATTCTTGACATGGAATATATAACAGTTCTGCTATAACGCCCCACACCGCGGTATGAGACTGTTCCAATTACCGACATTATGCCATCAGCTCTGGATTCCAAGTAACTAATCTCAGATGCTACAATCTCCCTCTTGGGAGGTCCATGTCTCTGTGTGACTAATTTGCAACATCATTTCCATATTAAGACACTATAAGCACATTTGGGATTTTTCCCTTTTTTTGAATGCAATACATTCAGGGCTGTATTTCAGTCTAGGCCTATGAGACCCAGGCCTAGGGCAGCACATTTTTTGCGAGGCAGCAGTACAGTACATTGAAATATTTGGATATGCACAGAGATGTCCATATTTAGTGATATTTCAGTCTATATGTGTACTGGGCGCTGTCTGACATACTATAAATATTAATATATATAAACATTTGATTTGAGTTATCGAAAGGAGAAGCTGCAAGTGGTGCATGGCGGGGAGGGGTGCACACATTTTAATGGCCTAGTGCAACATAAAACCTAAATATGCCCATGAATACATAGCCATCGGTTGAAGACTCAACTATTGATTTTCCTTCTTGAGGGTCCAATAAAATATTTTTTATCTAGTTTCAGTTGGTGGGAAATATTCTTCAAAGCAGAGTGTCAATTATTGCTTTAAAGAAGTACTGCACAATGGAAAAAAATATATGTTTGAAAACTCTGAGTATGACTAACTGCATATTTAAGGAGTAGACAAGGTATACAGGTAGTTTTTAATTAGAACAAAATATACATTTTGAGAAGATATTTCCCAAAAAGTATCATGGAGAGTTGTGTGTGTGTGTGAGAGAGTGAATGATGCAAGGTGTCTGCTTCTGGGCCAGTGAGGGAGGAGGGGTATGGTGTCATCCTATTATCAAAATAAAGCTCCATCATCTAGCACTCAGAATGTGATGTAAAAAGGTTCCTAAAAATTTCAGATTTTCCCCCCAAAATGTCCATGGCTTGAACATTTGCTAATATGGGGCCCTATTCAATTTCCTATTTTGTAAAGTTACACCACTAAAAAGTGATAAGTAACTTTCCCTAACTATTCTATTCACCACTTTTATGATTGCGAGCGCGCCTAAAATACGGAGCAAAGTACGACATACAAAATTACGGCAAGCATTCCCATTGATTTTTTGACATCAGTAATTTTACGAGTGACTGTTTCTTAGTTTTACACCAAAACGGTATTCTGTTGAAACTTTACTGATCACTAGCAAATTACAGACGACTTGTAATATCAAAAATCTAAAGGTAAATTTACTGGAACTAAACAGCACCCATAAATGGTTTTGAAACCATTTCTGAGGGCTGCAGCAGCAGTTAAAAGGAAAGTAAACCACTAAAAAACAATAAAAAAAAGCATGGAAGTTTATCAGAATTTGACGCTTAACATTCCCATAGGTACATATGTGGAATTTAAAATATAATATGTTTATTATTATGTTTGTGTCATTATACAGCCTCCAGGGTAACAGAGAACCCACCACTCAAGAGGTTAATACATATCAGGAAACCCACATGACCTAGAAAAAGAAGCTCTAAGACATTGTCGTTTCAAGGTCAAGCCCTATCAGCAAATTTTCTTATCTCCTTGCAAAATGCTTACTCGCATGCCTTTTTTTACTCATTGTACTTATATATATATATATATATATATATATATATATATATATATATATAGATGATATCATGATGATGTATTGGTTCCTTGAGCTCTGTTTATCAGTAAATCAAGTACAATGCCAGGTTTGGTGTAATTTTACAAGTAAACACTTAATTTTACTCCTAGTATGTCACCGACAAGACACGGATTTATGGATGTTGGGTGATATGTAATATTGTGAGTGAACTGCATTAAATATGTGTGAAATTGCGTACAAACTTAATTTACTTAGCTCGAATTGAATAGGGCCCATGATTAGTTTGGTATGGACTTGATAAACAAGTGTCTGTTTCCTTTAACAGTAGAGATCCTTTTAATGATTGTATTAAAAAATCATGTTAGATGTATTGTTAGTATCTCCCCTAACAAGTGGTGTGAAAAAAACAGGGCTGGACCTGATGTCCATTATTATTATTATTATTATTATCGTTTATTTGTAATGTGCCAACATATTACGTAGCGCTATACATACGTTTTGTTCTCTCCACATGCAGCCTATTCACTGTTATTTCCTACAGCACATTGACTGGGATATCTACTGATATGGTGCCAGACCATGCTGAATGATGCAAGGTTGGAGCATCTCGTAAATCATGTACCTCTCTGGCTTAATCTATACCTAGAATAGACCTATGAGAGCTTAATCCAATCCAGTTTTTGCAAGTCACTTCTATATTAACCATGAAACTCTCAGAATCTATCTGCAGCAAGCCTTGACATGCAGGTCCCAGGGCACCCTATTAACTTGTTTTTCCCAGTAAACATAGCATGTGCGTATTAGTGAGCCGAGGTTACTAGGGGATACAGGTCAATTGAAACCTGGTGATGGTGCTCTGTGGTACCTTTCTGTGTAAGCTGTTTTTAGTTTTATGGTTTTGGTATTTCTTTTTTCTATGTTTAGGCCCAAACCTGGGGCAACACATTTTCAGGGGTGGCAGACTGCCTCAAGATGCAATAATATACGTTGAAATATGCTTGTATATGCACAGAAATGTCTGTATGCAGTGACACTCTGACATACTATAAATATATATATATATATATATATATATATATATATATATACATATACATACATACATATATATATATATATATATATATACTTTTACATATATATATATATATATGTATATATATATATGTATATATAGCAATTATTTCACATATGGTGGGCTAAGAGTGATAGATGCCCTCCACTGTACAAAGAAAGTACAGTAGTACAAATAAGGAATAGTACATTAGTGATTCCATTTGAATGTCTAAAAAATAAGTTAATAAAAAAGTATTTCCTGCTCAAATTTCTCAGAAATACAGTATATGCCGAGCACTCTGGGAAAACTGGGCGGGACATGAAAATGAGACCAGATAATGCACTCTCATTCTGTCCATCCAAACCATTTTAAACATGGCTTCTTTTAAGCATATGCTTACTGTATTTCACAGTTTTAGGCATAGCAACGGATGGATTTTTCACAAACCAGGTCACTTAACCACATACAGTACTGTTTCACGGTTACTGCCGAGTCTCAGTTCGGTGTGAGTGCTTGATTTGGTTGGTGATTGTTGTAGAGAGTAGTTCAATACATCAATTATTTCACATATGGTGGGCTAAGAGTGATAATCACTGTGAAACAGTGCCATATGTGGTTAAGTGACCTGGTTTGTGAAAAATCCATCCATTTTACAAGAAAACTTAGTTTACAAAAAAATAATAATAATAAAACATAAAATAAATATAAATAAATATATATATATATATATATATATATATATATATATATATATATATATATATATATATATTCCGTAAATCTATGGCACTAGAGGGGGTCTTGGGGCGGGTCAAAATATATTTTTGCTCCTCCTCTTTGGGGGGAGACCCAAACATTTTTTTGCACTGGGGCCCTCCATTCAATAGCTCTGCCACTGTTCATATTGCCATTATAATAATAGTAGATTGACTGACAAAGATGGCTCTTGTTATACCCTTGCCTATGCTTCCATTTGCCCAAGAAACTGCTGATACTTTCATCAGAGAAGTAGTAAATATACATGGCATCCCTGAAACCATCCTAACAGTAGAGTGACCCAGTTCAAATCATGGTTTTGGAAGGAATTCTGTAAATCCCTTTCTACTGAACAAGCTTTCACTGCTGCCTTCCATGCACAAACTAATTGACAAACTGAGAGAGCAAACTAGACATTGGAATAATATCTAAGATACTTTATCACTGACTTGTAAGACGAATGGTGGAAGTTATTACCTCTAATAGAATTTGCATATAGTACTGTACAGTGCATGCGTGGGTTTAGGAACTGTGGAGGACAAATCCCCCCCAGATTTTTCTATGTTTGCCTGTATGTATATATAAGCTATTTTACAGCCTGTGTATACAATGATCTGTATCCCCCAGAATTATTCTGGCTCCTACACCCCTGTATTATTCTGGCTCCTACACCCCTGTCTGCATTTTCGCCAATTGCACATTCTATCCTGTTTGATCCAGATATTCCAACATCTAAATCTGTTTGTGAGGTATATCATAGGCGCACAAATACCCACAATTACTGTATATCTTATCAGGGATAGATTCAGTGCCTTAAACACCACATCCCACCTCATGTGAGATTGAGGTATATAGTGAGGGAAAAAAGTATTTGATCCCCTGCTGGTTTTGAACATTTGTCCACTGACAAAGAAATGATCAGTCTATAATTTTAATGGTAGGTGTATTTTAACAGTGAGAGACGGAATAACAAAAAAACAAACAAGAAAAGCGCATGTCAAAAAAGTTAGACATTGATTTGCAGGTCAATGAGGGAAATAAGTATTTGATCCCTTCGACTTAGCACTTGGTGGCAAAACCATTGTTGGCAATCACAGAGGTCAGACGTTTCTTGTAGCTGGCCCCTAGGTTTGCACACATGTCAGGAGGGATTTTGTCCCACTCCTCTTTGTAGATCCTCTACAAGTCATTAAGGTTTCAAGACTGATGTTTGGCAACTCGAACCTTCGGCTCCCTCCACATATTTTCTATGGGATTAAAGTCTGGAGACTGGCTAGGTTACTCCAGGGCCTTAATGTGCTTCTTCTTGAGCCACTGCTTTGTTGCCTTGGCTGTGTGTTTTAGGTCATTGTCATGCTGGAATGCCCATCCACGACCCATTTTCAATGCCCTGGCTGAGGGACGGAGGTTCTCACCCAAGATTTGACGGTACATGGCCCCGTCCATCATCCCTTTGATGCAGTGCAGTTGTCCTGTCCCCTTAGCAGAAAAACACACCCAAAGCATAATGTTTCTACATCCATGTTTAATGGTGGGGATGTTGTTCTTGGGGTTATAAGCAGCATTTCTCCTCCTCCAAACACAGCGAGTTGAGTTGATGCCAAAGAGCTCGCTTTTGGTCTCCTCTGACCACAACACTTTTACCCAGTTCTCCTCTGAATCATTCAGATGTTCATTGGCAAATTGCAGACGGGTCTGTACATGTGCTTTCTTGAGCAGGGGGACTTTGCAGGCGCTGCAGGATTTCAGTCCTTCACGGCATAGTGTGTTACCAATTGTTTTCTTGGTGACTATGGTCCCAGCTGCCTTGAGACCATTAACAAGATCCTCCCATGTAGTTCTGGGCTGATTCCTCACCGTTCACATGATCATTGAAACTCCACAAGGTGAGATCTTGCATGGAGCTTCAGACCGAGGGAGACTGGCAGTCATTTTGTGTTTCTTCCATTTGCGAATAATCGCACCAACTGTTGTCACCTTCTCACCAAGCTGCTTGGCGATGGTCTTGTAGCCCATTCCAGCCTTTTGTAGGTCTACAGTCTTGTCCCTGACATCATTGGACAGCTTTTTGGTCTTGGCCATGGTGGAGAGTTTGGAATCAGATTGATTGATTGCTTCTGTGGACAGGTGTCTTTTATACAGGTAACGAGCTGAGATTAGGAGCAATCCCTTTAAGAGAGTGCTCCTAATCTCAGCTCATTACCTGTATAAAATACACCTGGGAGCCAGAAATCTTGCTGATTGATAGGGGATCAAATACTGATTTCACTCATTGACCTGCAAATCAATTTATAACTTTTTTGACATGCGTTTTTCTTTTTTTTTTGTCATTCTGCCTCTTACTGTTAAATACACCTACCATTAAAATTAGAGACTGATTGTTTCTTTGTCAGTGGACAAATGGTCAAAATCAGCAGAGGATCAAATACTTTTTCCCGTCACTGTATAGGTACTACACGTCACATGTGAACAGGAGAGTAGTTTGTTCACCTGAATATCCTCCAACTTACTTAACACATCCATTGTGTCTCTTTCATGAGAGGGGAGACTTGTTACAAATTACCTTAATCTTATGTCTACATACTGGCTGGCCTGTTCACCTAGACTTTCTATTTCCTACACACAAGTAGGGATGAGCTGCTAATACCAAAGCCGAAAAAGCTTTCCACAGGTGAGATTAGCTTTGTCAGTACCTTTAATTCCCAGTGGAAAGAAATAAGTAATATTCTCAATAAACACAGTCAAATCCTGAGAATGGGTAATGAACTTCCACAGGGAATTGGATCAAGAATATTTACCAGCTGGTGTAGATCTGCAATACCAGGGGAAAGACTTGTCAGAAGCCATTTCTCAAGACCATGGACCAGAAATAGTCTACCAGTAGGAGCATATCCTTGTGGATACTGTAAATTCTGTCCACACATGGCTAAAGTACAAGAGATTCAAGATAGATTGGGTTATACCCGTAAAATGAAAGGCTTCTTTAACTGTACCACAACAGCGATGGTTTACTGTCTTGAGTGTCCATGTCACAAAAGATACACAGGAATAACCTCATGGGAACTCAAGAGACGCTTGGGGGAACACCTGTGTAGTATTAGCAATGGACGAATGATAGACAAGAAGGTAAAATACTTACGTCAGTGGCTAAACACTATCTTTTATGTCACGAATCAAGATCTAACATTAAGTGCTGGGTGTTAGAACGTGTATCATTAGGGATTAGAAGGGGTACGCTGGAGGATCAAGTAAAATTATCCATTTACTTTCTCTTCCTAAATACGCCCATATTTAGGAATTCATCTTTCTTTTTCTTGGAATACTTTTGATTATGTTCTTTTATTATTATAAAACTAGCGACTTGCCCGCCAAAAATGACTGCATGATGCATTTTTTTAATTGTTTTCCCACCACCCCTCTTCCTGCCCTGTGTCTCTTCCCCCCTCTCTCCCTCCCCAGTCTCTCTTTGGCCCCTCTATCCCTCCCCACTCTCTCTTTGCCCCCTCTCTCCCTCCCCTGTCTCTCTCCTTTTGCCCCCTCTCTCCCTCCCCTGTCTCTCTCTCTTTGCCCCCTCTCTCCCTCCCCTGTCTATCTTTGCCCCCACTCTTCCTTCCGTCTCTCTTTGACCCCTCTCTCCCTCCCCTGCCTCTTCTCTTTGCCCCTTCTCTCCCTCTCCCGTCCATCTTTGTCAACTCTCTCTCTTTGCCCCCTCTCTCCCTCCCCTGTCTCTTCCCCCCCAACCCCCTTCTGTGTTTCCCTTACCTCCCCCCTGCCCCACTGATGCTCCCCCTGTCCCCCTTTTCCCCTGTACCTGCTCAATGGAGTCCCACCCCTGCTGGCGCATCCTCTCTGCAGTGTAGGGACGTAGCAATTACGTCATTTGGGAGTCCCTACGCTGCAAAGAGGAAGTGCCGGCAATGACTGAACCACCAATGACTGAGCAGGAAGTCGGGCAAAGAGGTAGCATCAGTGTGGCGGGGTGGGGTAAGGGGAACACTTGTTCCCGGATGTAATGTCATGCCTATGGTGCTCATTGCAGCCAGGGGCACAGAGGGAGCATCAGGGGGGAGTTGCTGTGTATTTCTTCCCATTGCTCCCGCACACTGGCTGGCATGATGTGCACTGGCAGATCCAGTGCCCCCCGCTCCTCACACAGCGGAGCCTGGAGGCATACAGCGGGTCCCCCCACCCCGGGTCCCCCCACCCCCCGCACGCTGCAGTGTTATGTGGGCCTCACGATGAGAGCCTGTGGCGCTCATTGCAGCCCCGCAACTACGAGTTGCGGGGCGCAGTTGCAGGCCCGCAAAGCATGACAACAACTCACAGTACGAAAACTATGTATATGATTGATTTTAGCATTCATTCCTTTTGGGATCATGGTCCATGATCCCAAAAGGAATGAATGCTAAAATTAATTTTTCAGTGTTCCTATAGAAGGCCTATTACTCTAACGTATTAGTGGATCAGCTCTCAAGAGATTTTCTGTTATGCACATCAATGTTATGAGAAATAGAAAAGGCGACCCTTGGGCAGATGTAGTTTTAAAACATGGGTGTGACGGTATATAGCTACAGTGGATATAAAAAGTCTACACACTCCTATTAAAATGTCAGGTTTCTGTGCTGTAAAAAAAATAGACAAAGATAAATCATTTCAGAACTTTTTCCACCTTTAATGTGACCTATAAACTGTACAACTCAATTGAAAAACAAACTGAAATCTTTTAGGTAGAGGGAAGAAAAAATATAAAAATAAAATAATATGGTTGCATAAGTATGCACACCCTTAAACTAATACATGTTGAAGCACCTTTTGATTTTATTACAGCACTCAGTCTTTTTGGGTATGAGTCTATCCGCATGGCACATTTTGACATGGCAAGATTTGCCCACTCTTCTTTGCAAAAACACCTCAAATATGTCAGATTGCGAGGGCATCTTCTGTGCACAGCCCTCTTCAGATCACCCCACAGATTTTCAATCGGATTCAGGTCTGGGCTCTGGCTGGGCCATTCCAAAACTTTAATCTTCTTCTGGTGAAGCCATTCCTTTGTTGATTTGGATGTATGCTTTGGGTCGTTGTTATGCTGAAAGATGAAGTTCCTCTTCATGTTCAGCTTTCTAGCAGAAGCCTGAAGGTTTTGTGCCAATATTGACTGGTATTTGGAACTGTTCATAATTCCCTCTATCTTAACTAAGGCCCCAGTTCCAGCTGAAGAAAAACAGCCCCATAGCATGATGCTGCCACCACCATGCTTCACTGTGGGTATGGTGTTCTTTTGGTGATGTTCAGTGTTGTTTTTGCGCCAAACATATATTTTGGAATTATGGCCAAAAAGTTCAACCTTGGTTTCATCAGACCATAACACCTTTTCCCACATGCTTTTGGGAGACTTCAGATGTGTTTTTGCAAAATGTAGCCTGGCTTGGATGTTTTTCTTCGTAAGAAAAGGCTTTCGTCTTCTTACCCCATAGCCCAGACATATGAAGAATACAGGAGATTGTTGTCACATGTACTACACAGCCAGTACTTGCCAGATATTTCTGCAGCTCCTTTAATGTTGCTGTAGGCCTCTTGGTAGCCTCCCAGACCAGTTTTCTTCTCATCTTTTCATCAATTTTGGAGGGAGCTCCAGTTCTTGGTAATGTCACTGTTGTGCCATATTTTCTCCACTTGATGATGACTGTCTTCACTGTGTTCCATGGTATATCTAATGCCTTGGAAATTATTTTGTACCCTTCTACTGACTGATACCTTTTAACAATGAGATCCCTCTGATGCTTTGGAAGCTCTCTGTGGACCATGGCTTTTGCTGTGGGATGCAACTAAGAAAATTTCAGAAAAGATCAACTAGAGCAGCTGAACTTTATTTGGGGTTAATCAGAGGCACTTTCAATAATGGCAGGTGTATGCTGACTCCTATTTAACAGAATTTGGAATGTGATTGCTTAATTCTGAACATAGCTACATCCCCAGTTATAAGAGGGTGTGCAGACTTATGCAACCACATTATTTTTATTTTTAATTTTTCTTCCCTCCACCTAAAAGATTTCAGTTTCTTTTTCAATTGAGTTGTACAGTTTATAGGTCACATTAAAGGTGGAAAAGTTCTGAAATGATTTATCTTTGTCTCATTTTTTTACAGCACCGAAACCTGTTATTTTAACAGGGGTGTGTAGACTTTTTATATCCACTGTATGTTTAATGGTTACCTAATTGTTTTTAAAAATATGTTAGATTTAAAACAGAGGCTACATAAGTATAATCCTGAAAATAATGGAGGATATCTCTTTGTATTTAAATAAATTGGAGACATCAGTTAAGGAAAATCAAAATGGGGATGAGAACTCTCACATAGGTATGAATTAAATAAAAAATCTGATATTATTGGTATTAAGATACATGAGAATGATATAATGTCCTCTTGATGACTCCTAGGGACTTAAGGTTGAATACATAAAGTTATATCTGTATAAGTGAGTCTATCTGAAATTAGAAACTTCTTAGCAGTATAGATGGGGAGTTGATAACAACTGTTAGTCAAAGACATTATCAGCCTTATTAAATTGCGATTTGGCCAAGTGAAAAGGTCTCTATATAAGCACACAGCATATTTTTTTTACAGAAGTTTTTAGTTAGTGAACTTCTATCATAAAGCAAGGTCTTCACTAACTAAAAACTTCTGTAAAAAAAATATGCTCTGTGCTTATATAGAGATTTTTTCAATTGGCCAAATCACAATTTAATAAGGCTGTATATCTGAATTTAGCCTTTATACTTGAATACAATATTAGTTTCCTGGGAGTCATTTAATTGATGTAGTATAACTATATCCTCTAAGGAATACAATTTGAGAGTGTAAAATAAATATATGAGTTAAGTATATCCATATATATTCAAGAGATCTATAAGACAATATTCATGCTTTTATTTGTAAATAAATAAATGTATTGTGAAATGTTATCATTAAATTTATACCAAGAGTTTATTAAACTTTTTGATATATACCATCCTCCAAGTATGATATTGATCAATGTATGTAATAAAAAATAAATAAGACAAGAAGGGGTTAAATACCCCAGTGCCCTATGTTCATGTACCCTTGAAGAGTTAATATATACCAGACATTAAGGTGTTACATGGAGACACATTGGAGAGGCCCACCTCCATAAAAGGCCTCATTCTGCTGGCCCGCGTCGGCTCCTGTAGAAGCAGGGTTGCGAAACGTGCGTAGAGCCGTCATTCACGTGTGCGTCATGTCTTTGTGACGTCACACGCTGTTGAAAGCTACAGGGACATGGACATGAGTCCGATGCTCCAAACTTAGAAACAATATAGTAATGTAGCATTATAAGGCTATCATCTAGGAAAAAATTGCCCATATAACTGCCCTCCCAGAATAGGGAAATCTTTCAAAATGGTCTATGCCCATATAAATCTCTGGTGGTCTGGCTAGCTCTTCCTATATTATATATTACTGGTGGTGTGACCATCTTTGCCTGAACTACATGAATAGGGACAAGGGAGAACATGATTGATATTTACATACCCAATAGTGGATAAATTACCTCAGAGTCCCACAAGAGAACAGTGATAAGATACTCTATGTGTGAACATAAATAATAGATTGACAACAAGAGGTGAAATAAAGAATTAAGGGTATTGAATAATTCCATAAATTATGCGGGGAATGGCACTAAGCTAGACTGGATGTGAGCCTAATATCCCTGTAGCAGGACACAGCGAAGTTTAGGACTAAGCTTTTTATTCTAAGTTTTAAAATGATGTCATTGTATATAATTTTTTTTCGTATATAAATAAAAGTTAAGTTGTATTGCTCCTTATGTATGCCTGGAAAGTCACTAAAACATAGGGACTATAAGTGTTCTTTTTTTCTCTATATATTTGATTATTGATGACCGCACCTATGTAGAAAATTGGGCCTTTAGCAACATTGAGGCCTAGGACCACATCTTAGCGATGTCATTGGATGACCATATTAACTACATTGTGGTGAGGGGGCTTGTGTACCTCCTAAGATGAGCAGGTCATAGCAGAGAGGTCAGACTGGAGAAGGAACTAGCCACCCGTTCCACTATTTTTGCCAAGATAACATTATGGATAATCACGACCAGTGACATGATGATAGATGCGCCTGGCGTGCCCCAGTCCATGTATTCACAAATAAACATGTGAAAGCAATAGGGTGAGGGGCGGCCATTTATTTGAAACAAGGGTCATTTTCAGAATGCCTAATTTTCTCGCAGAATATAGTTCTTACTGTTAATGAAGTTGATATGGTAACAAATACTGAGTTCAGATAAGCAGTCTCCCATGCCTATATGTGTCGCCAAGATAAAAACTGGGCAAGTTTGGAGTAGGGACCCCAACTCTTGCATCAAACTGTCTGTCCAACTATTGTATTGTATTTGTATTTCTACTAACTGTAAAATATGTTTATACCTTTGCCAATTGTACCGACTGTACTGTATACTAGGTAGTAAATAGTACTACTGGAAATGCTAATGCTTTATAAATAAATACTGTAGTAAGAAGGAGAAGATGTTATGTTTAGATGATGCAATGATATAGAAAACACGATAGAGACATCTTGTGGTTAGAGTGTAATATTACACCTACTGGAGTGACACGCTGTGATAGACGCCCAGGAATCTGGAGCTACAATTTGTGGGTGGAGTCAAATTTATAAATAAGGATATAGTAGTTATAAAAGATATGGAGATACAAATGAAAGTGGCTGTCAATAATAACTCTATAATATCTGGGTAATTCACAAAAAAACATTCTTTCCTTATTATTTTACTCAGTTTTATTACACGCTCATATTCGCGGCATTCTCAAAGTACTGATGAAGTTCCTGCATTGATCCAATAAGAAAGAATACAGGTGTCCAAGATGCAGTCAAAAGGATCTCCTATTGGTAACCTTGTCAAGAAATTTATAATAATTGTTAATATATATATATATATATATATATATATATATATATATATATATATATATATATACATATATATTTATGAATAATTAAAGTATTGCAGCATGTTGTGATATCTTTTTTATTAGATAACATTATAGTTAGAGTGTCAAGCTTTGGAACTCATCAGTGCCGCTCTCCGTCATCAAACAGCCATGAAAACTACATGAAAAAGTTAAGATTTTTGTAAATGTATTAATATATTACAATTGAGTTTTTATATATAACCCAGTTACTCTTCCAGTTGCCCTCCCTCACTGCTGCCTGACGATTGTTTGTTATATATTTAACTAGCGACTTGCCCGTTAAAAATTACGGCATGATATAGTGTTATACATTGTGTTCTGTCTGTTTATGTACTATATGTTATTTGTCTATTTCCCCTCTCTCCCTCCCCTGTGTCTCTTTCCCCCGCTCTCCCTCCCCTGTGTCTCTTTGCCCCCTCTCGCTCCCCTGTGTCTCTTCCCCCCTTCCCTGTGTCCTTTTGCACTGTTCTCTCATCCCTGTGTCTCTTTCCCCCCTCTCCCTCCCCTGTGTCTCTTTCCCCCGCTCTCTCTTCCCTGTGTCTCTTTGCCCCCCTCTCCCTCCCCTGTGTCTCTTCTCCCCTCCCCCGTGTACTTTTGTACCACTCTCTCACCCCTGTGTCTCTTTCCCCCTCTCCCTACCATGTCTCTTCACTCACTCTCATGTTTCTCTTCCCCCTCTCCCTCCCTCCGCTGTGTCTCTTTCCCCCCTCTCCCTCGCCTGTGTCTTTCTTCCCCCTCTCCCTTCCCTGTGCTCCTTTTGCCATTTACGGGTGTGAAATCATTTGTGGACTTGAGGAAGCTGATCAATTTCCGCAAGCCCACAAAGGGCTTCCGAGTTACGGCCTTGAAAAAATTTACGGGTTTAGCTGCCGACATTTTTTTTCAAGCCTATAACTCAGATGCCGTTCGGAGCCTGCAAAAAGACCCCAATTGAATAGCAAAAAAGCTTGCAACGTCACTTACGGGCTCCCTGCCTCTCCCCCTACGCCCATTGTGGCCCTCGCCTACCCCCCTCCCCTCTACCTTGTGGGCCTGCGAAGCCCGAAATAGTCCCAGGGAGACATGCGAGGGCCACAATGGGCGCAGGGGGAGAGGCAGGGAGCCCATTAATGAGATTCCAAGCTAATTTGCTATTAAATTGAAGTCTTTTTTGCGGCCTCTGAACAACTTCCAAGTTACGGTCTTGAGAAAAAAATGGCGACGGTTAAAAGCGAGTTACGGGCTTGAAAAAAAATGGCGACGCCTCTCCCCCTCTCTACCTTGATGGCCTTTGTCGTTAATTGCGAGCCTCTCTCCCCCTCTAACTTGGGGGCCTCGCAATGAGCCGACAAACTCGCAATTTCGACAACTATATATTTAACAGCTCAACTTTTTAATAAGATAATAAAATTTACCATCCACAATTTTAATTTAAAAAATACACTGCTGATTCACGCCTATTCAAGGACTGAACATACATCAACATTGATCAAAACACCTAACTGAAATTTGCAGGTATACAATTAATACAAAAACTAATCAAAAATATATTAAAAAGAAAACAGAACATTTCTGAAACTGTAATCAGGTTGATCATTCTATCAGATTGTGTATCCCGGCACCATCCCCAACACCAAGAAACACCAACTGATATAAAGTAAGTACTTAATGTAAACCAAAATGTAATTATTGACTATAATGAAAAAACAAATACACAATATGCGGAGCACAGTAACGTGCCCCTTACCGCGGTAGTAGAAATACTGTAGCATTTTTTGTTAACATGGTGACCCATACTGCAATCACAACTATATAGACTAACACAGTTGCAGGTCCAAAAGTTATTTACTATTGTTTTAATCTAGGTTATGATCGCAGTAAATTCTGTAATCCAGTCGTGCTCTTGTATTTTAGGAAAAAATGAGGGTCTGATTTTTTTTACCAATTTTCATGAAATCCTGGCCATAAAAAAGTTGATTTATGTTGATTTTTTTTTTCCCAAAGGAATTTTTGCTTGATATGTTCATGTTACTGCTCATATTTATATTAATTACAATTTACAATGATCCCAATGAAAACTTGTCTGCTGTTCTGGTGAGGGATAACTTGAAGATCTGGTTTTAATTTTTCATATTATATGTGATGTCATGGGTGATGTCATAGGCGATCTCATTATTTATATGTGATATCATGAATGGCATATCATAAATGTCACCTAATGTCATCATAAAAACCTTTGCATGGGTGGGAAAGATGTTAAGGTTGCGTTCTATCTTAACTTCCACATTTTCTGTGTGCTTCCAGAATTGAGTTGCCCCATAATGCTCTGCAACCTTAACTATACTTTAATGCTGTTTTTTTCAATAAATGTTCATATATATGTTTGCAGCTTCTAGTAACCTGTGATGTATAACCATTATATACCTCCACCAATCATTATTCAGATTTAAATTATATGGAACTGTTTCTAAACATAGAATGGTCAGACATAAAGGAAAGCAATGAGTTCCTCATGTAACTACTATGTATCATCTTTCCCTAGAATCCTTCAACTTTGACCCTAAACTCTTCCTGTAATTACATTTTATAGTAACTTGCACTGCACCCCCACCCACCCCTCCCATGCCACCATCTGCCTAGCCTGGTGATACCGTAATAATCATCAGTGACAATGAGCCTCATTCAACTGTAATTGCCTCCAAACTGAACTTTTGGCTGAGGGTCACATTTTTTTCTAAACATTTAGATGTATTTAATTGTCTCTAACTCACAACTGCCCTCTCACAGCCTCCACATGCAAACCAAGTACTTGTAATTATAATTTTAGGGGGCATATGATCTGACAATATTTAAGAAAGCACGTAATTTACTTCTTAAACACACGCACTGCTTCTTAGACAGAGCCAATAGTAAATGAGACCGTCATCATGACGTCAGTAAAACAAGGAGTTTAAACTACAATTAATTAGTGTTTAGAAGTAATATTTGTGATCAAACTCACAATCTAGCAATGTAGAAATCAATAAAAATCATGAAAGCAACTGTTCTAGTCCATGCTGGTTCCATGATATGCATTAACCACATCTTGTGGTTAGAGTGTAATATTACACCTACTGGAGTGACACCCTGTGATAGACGCCCAGGAATCTGGAGCTACAATTTGTGGGTGGAGTCAAATTTATAAATAAGGATATAGTAGTTATAAAAGATATGGAGATACAAATGAAAGTGGCTGTCAATAATAACTCTATAATATCTGGGTAATTCACAAAAAAACATTCTTTCCTTATTATTTTACTCAGTTTTATTACACGCTCATATTCGCGGCATTCTCAAAGTACTGATGAAGTTCCTGCATTGATCCAATAAGAAAGAATACAGGTGTCCAAGATGCAGTCAAAAGGATCTCCTATTGGTAACCTTGTCAAGAAATGTATAATAATTGTTAATATATATATATATATATATATATATATATACATACATATTTATGAATAATTAAAGTATTGCAGCATGTTGTGATATCTTTTTTATTAGATAACATTATAGTTAGAGTGTCAAGCTTTGGAACTCATCAGTGCCGCTCTCCGTCATCAAACAGCCATGAAAACTACATGAAAAAGTTAAGATTTTTGTAAATGTATTAATATATTACAATTGAGTTTTTATATATAACCCAGTTACTCTTCCAGTTGCCCTCCCTCACTGCTGCCTGACGATTGTTTGTTATATATTTAACTAGCGACTTGCCCGTTAAAAATTACGGCATGATATAGTGTTATACATTGTGTTCTGTCTGTTTATGTACTATATGTTATTTGTCTATTTCCCCTCTCTCCCTCCCCTGTGTCTCTTTCCCCCGCTCTCCCTCCCCTGTGTCTCTTTGCCCCCTCTCGATCCCCTGTGTCTCTTCCCCCCTTCCCTGTGTCCTTTTGCACTGTTCTCTCATCCCTGTGTCTCTTTCCCCCCTCTCCCTCCCCTGTGTCTCTTTCCCCCGCTCTCTCTTCCCTGTGTCTCTTTGCCCCCCTCTCCCTCCCCTGTGTCTCTTCTCCCCTCCCCCGTGTACTTTTGTACCACTCTCTCACCCCTGTGTCTCTTTCCCCCTCTCCCTACCATGTCTCTTCACTCACTCTCATGTTTCTCTTCCCCCTCTCCCTCCCTCCGCTGTGTCTCTTTCCCCCCTCTCCCTCGCCTGTGTCTTTCTTCCCCCTCTCCCTTCCCTGTGCTCCTTTTGCCATTTACGGGTGTGAAATCATTTGTGGACTTGAGGAAGCTGATCAATTTCCGCAAGCCCACAAAGGGCTTCCGAGTTACGGCCTTGAAAAAATTTACGGGTTTAGCTGCCGACATTTTTTTTCAAGCCTATAACTCAGATGCCGTTCGGAGCCTGCAAAAAGACCCCAATTGAATAGCAAAAAAGCTTGCAACGTCACTTACGGGCTCCCTGCCTCTCCCCCTACGCCCATTGTGGCCCTCGCCTACCCCCCTCCCCTCTACCTTGTGGGCCTGCGAAGCCCGAAATAGTCCCAGGGAGACATGCGAGGGCCACAATGGGCGCAGGGGGAGAGGCAGGGAGCCCATTAATGAGATTCCAAGCTAATTTGCTATTAAATTGAAGTCTTTTTTGCGGCCTCTGAACAACTTCCAAGTTACGGTCTTGAGAAAAAAATGGCGACGGTTAAAAGCGAGTTACGGGCTTGAAAAAAAATGGCGACGCCTCTCCCCCTCTCTACCTTGATGGCCTTTGTCGTTAATTGCGAGCCTCTCTCCCCCTCTAACTTGGGGGCCTCACAATGAGCCGACAAACTCGCAATTTCGACAACTATATATTTAACAGCTCAACTTTTTAATAAGATAATAAAATTTACCATCCACAATTTTAATTTAAAAAATACACTGCTGATTCACGCCTATTCAAGGACTGAACATACATCAACATTGATCAAAACACCTAACTGAAATTTGCAGGTATACAATTAATACAAAAACTAATCAAAAATATATTAAAAAGAAAACAAAAATAAAACAGAACATTTCTGAAACTGTAATCAGGTTGATCATTCTATCAGATTGTGTATCCCGGCACCATCCCCAACACCAAGAAACACCAACTGATATAAAGTAAGTACTTAATGTAAACCAAAATGTAATTATTGACTATAATGAAAAAACAAATACACAATATGCGGAGCACAGTAACGTGCCCCTTACCGCGGTAGTAGAAATACTGTAGCATTTTTTGTTAACATGGTGACCCATACTGCAATCACAACTATATAGACTAACACAGTTGCAGGTCCAAAAGTTATTTACTATTGTTTTAATCTAGGTTATGATCGCAGTAAATTCTGTAATCCAGTCGTGCTCTTGTATTTTAGGAAAAAATGAGGGTCTGATTTTTTTTACCAATTTTCATGAAATCCTGGCCATAAAAAAGTTGATTTATGTTGATTTTTTTTTTCCCAAAGGAATTTTTGCTTGATATGTTCATGTTACTGCTCATATTTATATTAATTACAATTTACAATGATCCCAATGAAAACTTGTCTGCTGTTCTGGTGAGGGATAACTTGAAGATCTGGTTTTAATTTTTCATATTATATGTGATGTCATGGGTGATGTCATAGGCGATCTCATTATTTATATGTGATATCATGAATGGCATATCATAAATGTCACCTAATGTCATCATAAAAACCTTTGCATGGGTGGGAAAGATGTTAAGGTTGCGTTCTATCTTAACTTCCACATTTTCTGTGTGCTTCCAGAATTGAGTTGCCCCATAATGCTCTGCAACCTTAACTATACTTTAATGCTGTTTTTTTCAATAAATGTTCATATATATGTTTGCAGCTTCTAGTAACCTGTGATGTATAACCATTATATACCTCCACCAATCATTATTCAGATTTAAATTATATGGAACTGTTTCTAAACATAGAATGGTCAGACATAAAGGAAAGCAATGAGTTCCTCATGTAACTACTATGTATCATCTTTCCCTAGAATCCTTCAACTTTGACCCTAAACTCTTCCTGTAATTACATTTTATAGTAACTTGCACTGCACCCCCACCCACCCCTCCCATGCCACCATCTGCCTAGCCTGGTGATACCGTAATAATCATCAGTGACAATGAGCCTCATTCAACTGTAATTGCCTCCAAACTGAACTTTTGGCTGAGGGTCACATTTTTTTCTAAACATTTAGATGTATTTAATTGTCTCTAACTCACAACTGCCCTCTCACAGCCTCCACATGCAAACCAAGTACTTGTAATTATAATTTTAGGGGGCATATGATCTGACAATATTTAAGTAAGCACGTAATTTACTTCTTAAACACACGCACTGCTTCTTAGACAGAGCCAATAGTAAATGAGACCGTCATCATGACGTCAGTAAAACAAGGAGTTTAAACTACAATTAATTAGTGTTTAGAAGTAATATTTGTGATCAAACTCACAATCTAGCAATGTAGAAATCAATAAAAATCATGAAAGCAACTGTTCTAGTCCATGCTGGTTCCATGATATGCATTAACCACATCTTGTGGTTAGAGTGTAATATTACACCTACTGGAGTGACACACTGTGATAGACGCCCAGGAATCTGGAGCTACAATTTGTGGGTGGAGTCAAATTTATAAATAAGGATATAGTAGTTATAAAAGATATGGAGATACAAATGAAAGTGGCTGTCAATAATAACTCTATAATATCTGGGTAATTCACAAAAAAACATTCTTTCCTTATTATTTTACTCAGTTTTATTACACGCTCATATTCGCGGCATTCTCAAAGTACTGATGAAGTTCCTGCATTGATCCAATAAGAAAGAATACAGGTGTCCAAGATGCAGTCAAAAGGATCTCCTATTGGTAACCTTGTCAAGAAATGTATAATAATTGTTAATATATATATATATATATATATATATATATATATATATATATATATATATATATATATACATACATATTTATGAATAATTAAAGTATTGCAGCATGTTGTGATATCTTTTTTATTAGATAACATTATAGTTAGAGTGTCAAGCTTTGGAACTCATCAGTGCCGCTCTCCGTCATCAAACAGCCATGAAAACTACATGAAAAAGTTAAGATTTTTGTAAATGTATTAATATATTACAATTGAGTTTTTATATATAACCCAGTTACTCTTCCAGTTGCCCTCCCTCACTGCTGCCTGACGATTGTTTGTTATATATTTAACTAGCGACTTGCCCGTTAAAAATTACGGCATGATATAGTGTTATACATTGTGTTCTGTCTGTTTATGTACTATATGTTATTTGTCTATTTCCCCTCTCTCCCTCCCCTGTGTCTCTTTCCCCCGCTCTCCCTCCCCTGTGTCTCTTTGCCCCCTCTCGCTCCCCTGTGTCTCTTCCCCCCTTCCCTGTGTCCTTTTGCACTGTTCTCTCATCCCTGTGTCTCTTTCCCCCCTCTCCCTCCCCTGTGTCTCTTTCCCCCGCTCTCTCTTCCCTGTGTCTCTTTGCCCCCCTCTCCCTCCCCTGTGTCTCTTCTCCCCTCCCCCGTGTACTTTTGTACCACTCTCTCACCCCTGTGTCTCTTTCCCCCTCTCCCTACCATGTCTCTTCACTCACTCTCATGTTTCTCTTCCCCCTCTCCCTCCCTCCGCTGTGTCTCTTTCCCCCCTCTCCCTCGCCTGTGTCTTTCTTCCCCCTCTCCCTTCCCTGTGCTCCTTTTGCCATTTACGGGTGTGAAATCATTTGTGGACTTGAGGAAGCTGATCAATTTCCGCAAGCCCACAAAGGGCTTCCGAGTTACGGCCTTGAAAAAATTTACGGGTTTAGCTGCCGACATTTTTTTTCAAGCCTATAACTCAGATGCCGTTCGGAGCCTGCAAAAAGACCCCAATTGAATAGCAAAAAAGCTTGCAACGTCACTTACGGGCTCCCTGCCTCTCCCCCTACGCCCATTGTGGCCCTCGCCTACCCCCCTCCCCTCTACCTTGTGGGCCTGCGAAGCCCGAAATAGTCCCAGGGAGACATGCGAGGGCCACAATGGGCGCAGGGGGAGAGGCAGGGAGCCCATTAATGAGATTCCAAGCTAATTTGCTATTAAATTGAAGTCTTTTTTGCGGCCTCTGAACAACTTCCAAGTTACGGTCTTGAGAAAAAAATGGCGACGGTTAAAAGCGAGTTACGGGCTTGAAAAAAAATGGCGACGCCTCTCCCCCTCTCTACCTTGATGGCCTTTGTCGTTAATTGCGAGCCTCTCTCCCCCTCTAACTTGGGGGCCTCGCAATGAGCCGACAAACTCGCAATTTCGACAACTATATATTTAACAGCTCAACTTTTTAATAAGATAATAAAATTTACCATCCACAATTTTAATTTAAAAAATACACTGCTGATTCACGCCTATTCAAGGACTGAACATACATCAACATTGATCAAAACACCTAACTGAAATTTGCAAGTATACAATTAATACAAAAACTAATCAAAAATATATTAAAAAGAAAACAAAAATAAAACAGAACATTTCTGAAACTGTAATCAGGTTGATCATTCTATCAGATTGTGTATCCCGGCACCATCCCCAACACCAAGAAACACTAACTGATATAAAGTGAGTACTTAATGTAAACCAAAATGTAATTATTGACTATAATGAAAAAACAAATACACAATATGCGGAGCACAGTAACGTGCCCCTTACCGCGGTAGTAGAAATACTGTAGCATTTTTTGTTAACATGGTGACCCATACTGCAATCACAACTATATAGACTAACACAGTTGCAGGTCCAAAAGTTATTTACTATTGTTTTAATCTAGGTTATGATCGCAGTAAATTCTGTAATCCAGTCGTGCTCTTGTATTTTAGGAAAAATTGAGGGTCTGATTTTTTTTACCAATTTTCATGAAATCCTGGCCATAAAAAAGTTGATTTATGTTGATTTTTTTTTTCCCAAAGGAATTTTTGCTTGATATGTTCATGTTACTGCTCATATTTATATTAATTACAATTTACAATGATCCCAATGAAAACTTGTCTGCTGTTCTGGTGAGGGATAACTTGAAGATCTGGTTTTAATTTTTCATATTATATGTGATGTCATGGGTGATGTCATAGGCGATCTCATTATTTATATGTGATATCATGAATGGCATATCATAAATGTCACCTAATGTCATCATAAAAACCTTTGCATGGGTGGGAAAGATGTTAAGGTTGCGTTCTATCTTAACTTCCACATTTTCTGTGTGCTTCCAGAATTGAGTTGCCCCATAATGCTCTGCAACCTTAACTATACTTTAATGCTGTTTTTTTCAATAAATGTTCATATATATGTTTGCAGCTTCTAGTAACCTGTGATGTATAACCATTATATACCTCCACCAATCATTATTCAGATTTAAATTATATGGAACTGTTTCTAAACATAGAATGGTCAGACATAAAGGAAAGCAATGAGTTCCTCATGTAACTACTATGTATCATCTTTCCCTAGAATCCTTCAACTTTGACCCTAAACTCTTCCTGTAATTACATTTTATAGTAACTTGCACTGCACCCCCACCCACCCCTCCCATGCCACCATCTGCCTAGCCTGGTGATACCGTAATAATCGTCAGTGACAATGAGCCTCATTCAACTGTAATTGCCTCCAAACTGAACTTTTGGCTGAGGGTCACATTTTTTTCTAAACATTTAGATGTATTTAATTGTCTCTAACTCACAACTGCCCTCTCACAGCCTCCACATGCAAACCAAGTACTTGTAATTATAATTTTAGGGGGCATATGATCTAACAATATTTAAGAAAGCACGTAATTTACTTCTTAAACACACGCACTGCTTCTTAGACAGAGCCAATAGTAAATGAGACCGTCATCATGACGTCAGTAAAACAAGGAGTTTAAACTACAATTAATTAGTGTTTAGAAGTAATATTTGTGATCAAACTCACAATCTAGCAATGTAGAAATCAATAAAAATCATGAAAGCAACTGTTCTAGTCCATGCTGGTTCCATGATATGCATTAACCACTTGTTTCCCGGGATTGATATAACACGGGAAAAAAAGTTATAAATAATTATTTTTTATTGCCGATTTGCGGGCTTGAGACTGTTGTGCAATTAATTTTAATGTCTTTCATTGCTTTCCCACTATTTTAAAATACAGTAGTGTGTGTTTATTTGCTTATGCAGTTATATGAACAGGTGTTTAATGCACTCGCAGGTCCCATCTAGTACTCGTAGAATTTCTTGATACATTTGCGATTTACTGTTTTAAAGGCAATTGCGGGCTCGTTGAATTGTTGTAATTGAATATGGATTTTGCGTCTTTAGCACTGGTAACATTTATGGTCTTGAAACCAATGGAGGAGATAGGACAGAGTTACGACTTTGACAACTGCAGGGATTTGAGTCTGTAACTTGCAAATGGAATTCAAGTAGCTAAAAGTAGCCAATTGAATATCAGTTACATTTACAGGCTGTAGCGGATGGCACTGGGCTGTCCTGCAATTTACTGTGAATAAGCTGCATTCGCATAACTGTATGTTGTACTTGTGTTAAAATAAATGTATGTTGGTTTATGCTCTGCAGAATATGGTCCCAGACTATTGCAGCTACTTGGCATGGGAGATAATCCTGTTACAGATAAGGAAGTCGATTGTATAAAGTGTTTTCATTCTCAGAACATAAGAACAAAGAAGGCTGATTTAATCATTATCTGATTATATCAAAGTTGCCTCAGGGAGGTGTGACTCACCTATTGTCCCTATATGTGTATTGTGTGGCCAACTATGGAGAATATGTGAAATGTCTGTGTGTTATGTGAAAAAGATACTTTTACTAACTTTTGAACCCCTGGTCTGATTCATGACATTTTTTAATATGTTGTTCCCCTGGGTGAGAGCTATTGAACGGTGCTGGACTTAAAGGTGTACCCCCTGTTTTTTGGGTACATCCAGAATGTGGTTAAAATTGTGTCTGTTTTAATTGTGTTACCTGTTATCTGAGGGGAGGAGACGTGGGGGTTGAACCATGTATATAATTGGCTGTTGTGATAATTATGTGGGTGTAGCCCTTCAGAGGGCACCATTGCATAAAAAGAGATCCCCTGTCATTAAAGAGGAGTTCTGCTCCTGAAACTGTGTGTCGTCCAGTGATTGGGATTGCGGTTGGGATATTGCTATTATTTTACCTGTTGGAAACCTTGCCTGTGGATTTACCAGTTACTTGTTCCTGAGCCTCACTGGGATTATAAGCGGAGATAACCTGGGGAATATTGCCTCTCCGCTACACAGGCTACATTACGGGATCAAATAATTGCGATTTGGCCAATTAAATGAGGCTCAATGCACACATGCGGACATCAGTATTCAAGCCTATGAATATTGATAATTTTTTTAGTTTAAGGTTTTCATGAATATTTTACAAGAATTCTTTGTCAAATTGAATAATATTAGAAAAATCTGTGATCTCCTACAGTGTGTAATTTTTTTAATCAGATTTTCTTTTGGATCACAAAAGATAACTGCATACATTGCATACATTGACAGATTGTTTACAGAAATAATTAGAAAAAAAACATACTACATACAATGTACTACATACAACAAACTGTAAATCAAGTGATATTAAAAAAAAACAAAAAAAAAAAAACAAAAAAAAAAACTTTTACAGACCCAATTAAATATGACAACATTGATAATGCTCTCTGCGCTTCCTGAGTACACAGAACTCTTACAACATACCTGCAATTGGGAGAAGTCTAAGAAGGAAAGATAGCATGAAGAGTATTGGGCAGAAGCTTTGTGGCACCCGACACTGGGCCCTATTCTATTAGAAGTCTGCAAATGACTTGAACGCATATATTTGTCCACGGGTGTTTTTTTCTCTGTTTAGATGTATTCTATTGACTCAAGCCTCCAATTTACCTCCTTAAATCTAAACTCGTAATCCCTGCCTTTTTAAGGTCCGATTTCAGGGGGCGTGATCATATGATCTGACAATATTTAAGCAAGACCATAATTTACTTCTTAGACATAGCCAATAGTAAATAAGACCGTCCTCATGATATCAGTAAAACATGGAGGTTACACGTAATCTGCAATCGGAGGCTACAAATATATTAGTGCCAATAAGTAATATTTGCCGATCGGGCTCGTAATCTAGCACTCTATAAAATGCATTAGATCATCTGTTTTAGTCCATGAGGGTTTCATGATATGTATTAACCCCTTGAGTCCGGGATTGAAATTACTCAGAAATAACTTTTAAAAATGATATTTTTAATTGTATTTGTGGGTTTAAGACTGTTGTGCCATTAATTATAATGTCTTTCCATGCCATCCTGTGCTTTTAATGTATAGTATTGTGTGTTTAATTGCTGTTACAGCTCTAATAAGTGTTTTAAGAAGCCCTTGCAAATATTATATAGTACTCATAATATTTTTGACAAAAATGTGATACTTTTTCAGTTGTTGGTCAGACTTAATTTGCTATCTACAGCTACAGGTCTAATAGAGGGGGATGCTCTCCATACAGATGTACTGCACATGCAATATGATAATAGCAGCGACTAGAAAGTGTATTTGTGTACATTGCTAGCAGCTCATGTTACGCTACTGCCTGGTACTAATGCTACTAAACAGAGTGGTCTCGCAAGGATTTCTGATTGGTACGTCCCACTGAGCAGCTCCCATTCCTGAGACAATACATCATTCAGAGGGTGGAGATATGCGCAGTTTACATAGTCTGAGGATATGATTGAAAAATAGCAATTGTTTAAATGCACAATAAACGTTTAATAAATAACTATTACCTAACTACTAGCGACTTGCCCGTCAAAAATGACAGCAATAAAATTTGAAGGTTGGCAATGCTGTTTGCCACACAATGCAAGGCTCTCCCCCCTCTAATTTGCGGGCCTCGCGATGAGCACCTTTGGCGCTCATTGCAAACCTTTCCCACCGTCTACTTTACAGGACTAGAGATGAGCGCCTTCGATGATTGCACTTTCGTGCCTCGCGCTCATCGTCAGCCCAGCAATGAGCGCCTTTGACGCTCATCGCGAGGTCCGGAATGAACGCCTTCTGCGCTCATTGAGAGACTCTCCCCACTCTCTGACCCCTGTGTCTGTTTCCCCCCTCTCTTCTATGTGTCTGTTTCCCAATATCTCCCTCCTGCTGTCTCTTTGCCCCCAGTCCCTGCCCTTTCGGGTTTTTCCCCTTATTTCCCTCCCCTGTGTCTCCCACCTTCTCTCACCCCTGTGTCTCTTTGCACCCTATGCCCCCATGTCTTTCTACTCCATCTCCCTCTTCAAGTCTTGCGTGCCTCGCGATGAGCGCCAATCCCATCTTTTTCAAAGTCCTCGCGATATGCGGCTAAGCCCTATGGGCTTCAGCCTCGTTATGAGCCTTTTTTTTTTTTTTTTTAATTACGCCTTTACGGACGATTTCAGACCTCCCAAAAACTCCAATTCAACATTGAATTAGCTTGCAAACTGACTCACAGGCTCCCTGCCTCTCCCCCTGTGCTGTGTATGAGGTTGTAAATTCATTTTTTAATTAGTTGTCGTCTTTTGGAGGTCTTCGGATGGCTTCCGAGTTACGAGCATGTGTGCCTCGCGGTGAGCTCCTACGGCTTTGGAGCTTATTGCCAGCCTTTTTGAAAGTCTTGCGGACCTTTGGCGCTCATTATGAGGCCTTCAATGAATGCGAAATGCGCTCATTGCAGCCTGTCTGAAACCCGTAACTTTCGGGTCTCGCAATAAGACTTCAGCGCTCATTGCACATGCCCGTAATTTTTAACATTGCGTGACGACAACTCGCAATTACGAAAACTATTATATGTGATTCTTTATAGAGCCCTTTACAAGTGGTCCTATAATTCAGCGGTTCTCAAACCTCTCAAGACCTACCAGACAGGCCATGATTTCAGTTTAACATTTTTTCAACACGGATGAGGCAATTAGAGTCTGTTGAAGGCAAATTGCACCTCCTGTTCTCTCACAATGTTAAACCGAAATCATGGCCTGTTTTGTGGGTCCTGGAGAGGTTTGAGCTCAAATTGATGCACTGTATTTCAATTGCAACTGCAATTTTGACTCACAACGTCTAAGATTATGGAAGAATTAGCACAAAAGGCCCAGCCAACTACTAACATTATGCCCTTGCCAATTACAGTTGCATAGAATTGTTCAGTTTTTAGAAGCTACTAAGTTTGTTCCCTGGTGGTCCAGTGGTTAGGATTCATAGCTTTCAACACTGCAACCTGAGTTCTATTCCATTCAGGGAACCAAGAGGTCACACCACCCTGAAGCCAAGCGGCTTGGGCCTGGTCAGTACTTGGATGGGATACCACCTAGGAATACCAGGAGCTGTATGCTGTGGCCCACTGGAGAAAGAACTGGCAACCCACTCCAGTATCTCTGCCATGAAATCCAAGTGGATCAGCATGACCATGGACAAAAAGAAGGTGTGTTATAGTCCATGAGGTCACAGAGAGTCGGAAACGGCTAAACGATGCAAAAAAAAAAGTTTACACAGAATATTTTGGGTGGATTTTTCTTTTTTTCCCAGCAATGCATACCTAACCCTAAAAATGCAGTTGGTTGGGTGTTATTATTGGGTGATTATACTTGTGCTTCTATAAAACTTACTTCTTGCATACTCACAAAAACAGCCTTACCTGCAAATGATTGTAAAGATGTAATATCTCCTATGACATCACCTATGAAATCACATGACTTCACAAATGACATTCATTGCATCACACTAGAATGCCCATGACATCACTGAGGAGAATATAGTTATAGCCAGTGAAAATCAACATGCAAAGAAGAGGTAATAACATTCATTTTACAAGAAGGGGGAAAAAACGGATAATATTAGATGGATTGACGTAAGTAATTCTACGGATAACTTAGGAAACCTTTGTGGGTCTGCAATGTCTCTATCACACCCTTACATGGATGTGCACCATTATCTATTGAAAAGAAGGTATCCTACTTGACATAAACAAAAAGAAAAATGCAAAATGCCAAGTCCTGATCAATGCATTTAATCAGTAATTGGTTAAAAGGACACAATTTGAATGCACTTAAAAGAGCATTTTTATACATTACATAAGGGATTTGTGCATGAAATAAATTAAAGGGACATGGAAGGTTTCAGGATTTTACTATGTACTTTATATTATTAAGAAGGGTTTAAAAACGTTTTACGGTCTAATATCAAACAAATAGTCCCTGTATGGGTCTGCCAACTGCAGCAGATGCAGACACAGACTCTGTAAGGCTGGATGTGCAGTGTAGTGTCCTAGCCTACCAGGGACTTCTCAGGAGCATGTTGCTGAGAGATGGTCACTGATTGGTTAGAAAAGACATTGCACACCCAGTACTACGTAGTCTGTGTTTTCATGTGCTACAGAGGGCAGACCCATACAGGGACTATTTGTTTGATTTTAGGCAGTAAAGCAGAGCTTATAAGCACTTCTTAAAATAACATAAAGTACATAAAAGAAAATAGATGCACAGGGATATTATATACCTAGTAAACCCAAAGATTTCACTCAATTTCAGCCAAGAGTTTAGTCAATCTCCTAGTGTTAGATTTAGGGTAGTGGCATCTGATAAGTTTTACACTAACAAGAGATTGACTAAAATCTCTGCAGCCACAGCCATCACTGCTGGTGGTCAGAAAACAGGAAAGATCCTTAAATCAATTTGTTGTTGGGGTGAGTGTCCTATAAACATGAAAAAAAGAAAAAATACATTGAATATACAGGAAAAAGATATCTGCAATATGTGGATACAGACTGAATATTGTCACCTTAATGAAAAGATTTAAAGGCTATAATGAAATCAGATGAGTGATGTCATATAGAATCTAAGCAGATGACATCATTGCCATTTATTATGCAATTAGATGTGTCATCTGCTCCATAAAATATAATAATCACCCACACTCACTGAAACTGACAGGATGAAATGTGCTGGATTTTAATTATACCTAATGTGTGTGTGTGTGTGTATATATATATATATATATATATATAGTTAATAAATAGTATGTTTGTGTTTTTATATATATATATATATATATATACTTTGTTTTGAGTACAAAATACAGAGAATGGTCCGACTGCACAGTTCTTCTTTCAGATGGAATCGCTAATAGTTGTCGCACTGCGAGTTTGTGTGTAACGTTCACAAATTGCGAGTTTAGCATGCCCGCGGCGAGGCTCGCAATGGGTGCTGAAGGGGGAGAGAGAGGAGAGTAAGGGAGAGAGGAACAGGGAGCGGGGGGGGGGGAGAGAGGAGAGGGAGAGAGAGAGAAGAGGGAAAGGGGGGAGAGAGGAGAGGGAAAGGGGGGGGAGAGAGGAGAGGGAGAGAGAATGGAGGTAGAGATAGGTGAGAGGGAGAAAAAGAGGAGAGAGGCCGCAAAAACAGACAGAAGACAATATAATACCGTCATTTTTGGCGGGCAAGTGACTAGTATATATATAATCTTGTTGTGGGTGAAGGGTCTTGTGAACTTCAGTGAAGCTGTGAGCTATACCATGTAGGGTCACCCAAGATGAGCAGGTCATAGCAGAGAGGTCAGACAAATTATTGTCCACTGGAGAAGGAACAGGCAAACTGCTCCATTATCTTTGCCATGAAAATCTTATGGATTAGAATAACCAGACACAAGATGTGCCTGGTATGCTGCAGGCCATTGGGTCACAGGAAGTCAGACTTGAATGAACGACTAAATATAAATATATATATATATATACAAAGCTAAATTATGTTGTAGTTAACAGCCTTCACACAAAATCTAATGCACAATGTAGGAACGAGCCCCCCTTTGATGAGATGTGTCAGATTGTATTGGTGGGTCTCCTAACTCCTTCATAACCCATCCTATAAAGCAGTGTAAAACAGCATATGCCGACAAAAAGCGGTTTGTAAAGTGATATTGGATTAAAGAGTGAAAATAAATTGTAGGCCCATTTGTATGTGCCTGTTCAGTTTCCCAGAATGCAGTGCAAAAACTACTTATGGGAATGCTTAGCAGGAAGTAACATATTTTATTTGCTAAGCATACAAGGGTGAAAATCTCACAAGGGCTCCTTTTTTGTAATGCAGATTCCTTCCAGGTACACAGAGCCAGTCTGGCTCCTAAGTGTTAGATATTTTTCTCCACAAGTGCATTATATGCAACACACCTATAACATATCCTTACGGTATCAACAAAATATAAACATCTTATTTATGTAGAAAAACTGATGACACGTTTTCCCACAGTTCTTATAGAGATCCATTAGCATCATAACCCACAGACACCCTGGGATGGCTTCTAATGGTGCCCTAATGTAACTGGAGATGTCCATTGTGATGCTGTAATGGAGGGTTAGTCTACAGAGAGATCGGGAACCCTTAAACAAGTTGGTGTATTTTGCTAATTATCCCTCATATGTATAACTGTGCTCCTCAAAGTGCCATTATAAAGCTCTTTGTGCGTCTTTATCCATGACTGAGCTTATTGACTTTATTTCCATTTCTTTATTCAGATTGTGGTGACTTTTGGTAAAGAACTAAGTGTCAGTCCTGGTACAATATGGCTTCTGGTCACACAATTCCCCGGCAGCACTCCCCTCTATGCTTGCAGGTCTCTTCCATTACCCCATTGCGGTCTACTCAGCACTGATCACCCCGTGCAGCTCGCTCCCCTCCCTCTTTCCCGCCCCCGGGAGCTCCAGCCAATCGGAACGCTGCGCACGTGACGAGCGCTCAGTGCGATGACCTCATCTCTGGTGTGGGATGACGTCAAATTCAAGATGGATGGAATCACGGCAGCAGGCGCGCGCCGACGAATTGGGAATTGAAAGCGCAAAGAATAACATTGAGGCATAAAATCAGGAGCGCGGGGAGTAGCCTGAGGGTGAGTATACCCGAGCCCGTACACCTGCCGCCCTGGCTCTACTCCTATCGGTAAAGGCGTCCTTTCGCTGACGTAACGCTGAGGTGGTTTCTCCATGTCTCTTGTCTTTCTCTCCTCTCATAGCTGCATTAGTTCCTCCCCCTTTCTCTATTACCCGTCACTTTAGCTGACTCCCTCCCCCCTTACACACCCTTCTCTGGCGCTTTTTGTCACCGCGCGTGCGCATGGCCTCCTTTGCTCATGCCTTGTTCTGAAAATGGCGACGACCAGCGCATGCGCACTGGTCACTTGTAGGGTTGGTGGATTTGATATTGCGTTGGGCGGATCATGTGACGCCGGGGCGCATGGCTATTGGTTGAGAGGTAATGCGCTACGTAATGTTCTGGAAACCAGTGTTGTTCCCGCGTTAACCTCTCATCTGTCATTTGAAGAGGGGATGACCGTTATAGTGACGTAATCCTTTAACACTTTTGCTGCTGGAGAAGATTGTGAATTGATTTGCAATTTGAGGGGGGAATAAAATAACATATTGTGACAGGGGGCTGAAAATGTGAATGGACTTCAGAAAATGGAAACTGGATGTAACCATGAGCCCATATATATATACCACTGAAGTGTCATATTTATAGCATGCTATTGTGAATAACATGACTTTGATATGTGCAACATTTTCTTGTTTGTTGTTTAGTGGTTCAGTTGTGTCCGACTCTCTGTGATCCCATGGTCAGGAACATGCCAGGCACATTTTGTGTCTGGTTGTGCTTATCACCTATATAGCTGTCCTACTTCGATTTGTCACGCTTTGCGAGGTGAGCTGTCTGCGGCCTGGCGAGGCAAGCAGTTGGGGCACACAGGACTTAAGCAGCAATGAGTGCTGAAGGTGCTCCCTTGCACTGCGAACCTCGCAGAACTTAGGCTGCAGTGAGCGCCAAAGATGCTCTTTGCAGGGGTGGACACACGGGACTTGGATGCAATGAGGCCTCATCGCAAGGCCCCTTGACTTTGCAGCGGACGCCAAATTACAACCCGTATGACTTAGGGCCCGAAGCACGTAGATGGACTACGGGGCTCGGAAAAATACTACTTTAACGGACGAATCGCCAAACTGGAAATCGTGCAAAAACACACAAATATGCCTCAAATTAACTTACAAGCTCACGCACAGCACAGGGGGAGAGCTAGCGATCCTGTGGGTGAGGTTGCAAGTTAATTTGAGGCATATTTTGCTTTTTTTAACAATCGCAAATCACCAAAGCGGGAAAAAATGGCAGCCGAAAAAACGTAGAAATTCTGAAACGGGATGAAAACGAGGCTCAGCAAGGCCAGGCACACAGAACTTAGAAAAAAAACAACACAAAAGACAGTAACACTTACATGAACACGAGACTTTGACAAAATTACGACTTTAATGGCTGAAATGTTTTCACGCTCTGAAATTGGAAAACCGTCAGAAAACGAAAATTAATTAAAAAAATAACCTACAACCTCACACACAGCATAGAGGGAGAGGCAGGGAGCCTGTGAGTGAGGTTACAAGCAAATTTAAGGCTTAATGGACGCTTTTCAGCAATCAAAAAATCACCTAAGCAAGGAAAAAAATGGCGGCTGTAAAAATGTAACTGTTTGAAAAAAGGCTCAAAACGAGGCTGAAGCAAGTTACACTTAGACGATCGGCGAGAAAGCGCTCATCGCGTGGCCTGCAACTTAGAGGGGGGAGAGCCTTGCATTGTGTGGCAAACAGCATTGCCAGCCTTCAAAAAAAAATTTTGGCCGGGCAAGTCCATAAGATTTCCTTGGTAAAGAAACTGAATTGAGTTGCCCATCCCTTCTCCACTGGACCGCAATTTTTTTACTTTTCTGCTTTGGCCTGCTCATCTTGGGTGACCCTACATGGTATAGCTCCTAGCTTCATTGAAGTACACAAGCCCCTTCATCACAACAAGATAGTGATCCAGCAGGGTCTGGGTCAATATACTTGTCACATAATTAAAGTATCAAAGGGGATCTAAAAAGGTTCTACTTAGTGGGTTTTTCAATTAACTTTTTACTATGGTTTGTTCTGGTGGTCCAGTGGTTAGGATTCAGTGCATTCACTATTGCATCCTAGATAAGCGAGAAGAGGCCAATAGAGACAGACAGGTTTGCAGTAGACTATGTGGCATATAATAAATCGGTTAATTAGGATTTTAGTTGTGTGAGTAAGGGATACGATAATGCACTTTCTATCAGTAAGATGTGGATAGTAAAAAAAAAGTGTGGATTATTATCAAGAAAGTGGAATCAAGAGACTTGATATCTAGGTGTGATGGAGGAGATGTCAGTAATAAGCCATGTCGGGTGCTGATTATGGCTTCGTTTTAAGTGTTTGGAGGAACTTTGAGGATAAGATGTTGAATAGGTAGATATTGACATGAATTAGTAGCGCAGTAAGCGTGAACTATAAGGAGAATTTGTGCTAATTTAAAGGGGCTCTGTCACACCAAATCAAGGTTGTTGTTGTTTAAAAACTGGCTTTACGTTGTCGTTGTTATCCATGTTTTCTAAACCAAATCAATCCTGGGAATTTCTCTGTTGCATTTATATGCAATTGAGGGGCTCACACTTTATAAATACCTGCTTTGATGAGCACATTAGGATTACAGCCTGCTTGTCTGTCTTTGTAGCAGCCAAAATAAAGACCTGAAATCTTATCTTGCAGTTATACCCTTCTTCCACTCTTATCAAGTATTATGAGTCGCACATTAGTATACAGGAGGTGCAGATCAATTATAAATATTTCAAGAATTCTTTACTTAATGAAAAAAATCCTAGTATTTTGTGTAGCCAGTTTTTAATGTTCTTTAATATAAAATCTGGTTGGGGTGACCATGTCCCTTTTAATGTTTGTAGAGGTTGGTGAGTCATTCTACTGCAAAGAAGGAGGGTGGGGAAGATTTTTAACACTTTTTTATAGTAATGTTAACAATTATTCTAATAACTTTGTTGAGGAACAGTGTTGTCTTTCAAGTCCATATTTGAGGCGCATGATAGGTTGCCTAAGGTCACAAGTAACTGGAAGTAAGATATGGATCATTTAGTTAGCATTTTGTGTTTTTTTTGTTTTGTTTTTTAGAACAAGCGTCCAAATACTTGGGGATAATACTGTCAAGAAAATGGTAATATCTTGGACAGTCATTTTAATATTTTCTAATGGCTAAGGAAGTAACAAAAGCAAAGATTAGAGAAGATGGAGTTGACAAGGTAGACCACAGCATTTTTGACAGCACTTTAGTTGATTTTATTTCTCTACTTTGTATATTTATCAAAGAGTGTTAACAGAAAGCAGAGCTAATCACTCATTTCGAGCTTTCAATTGTTCTAAAATGTTAATTATGATAAATAGGTTCAGTGGAATAAAATGGAAAGTGGTAAATATATATCACAAGCCCAGAAAGTATTGCCCAGTGCTGTAAACCAAGGGCCTCATTCAATTTCGATTTGGGTAATTGAATAGGGCTCTATGTAAGCACATAGCATTTTTTTTTTTTTACAAAAGTTTTTAGTTAGTTAAGACCTTGCTTAAGACCTTGGATAGAAGTTCACTAACTAAAAACTTCTTTAAAACAAATATGCTATGTGCTTATATAGAGCCCGATTCAATTGGCCAAATCACAATTGAATGAGGCCCTAAGTCTACTTTTCGACTATAGATAAAGATATAACTATTACTCCATTTCTACTTTTCATTCCACTCTACTATCTTGTATCCTTCATGTTTTTGACAAGTTTTCCATATTGTGTTTTATTATTTATTTAAGGTTCTGCAGTAACATTTCTAAAATGTAAAAAAATATATATTTTAATTCTTTGTATTGATCTTTTATTGTGAATTGTTCATTAATGAGCCACTTATGCAGAATATTGTTGTGTAAAAATGTTAGACTAAAATGTTGTTGTCCAAAAACATTAAATCACAGTTGATCACATTTTTACCAAAAGGCAGTTCTTTATGATTTCATCATTTGTGATATGACATATGAATTAATTTAAACACTGTACTGTTTTTTGTGTCACAACCCGCTCTTAGTTGGGCTTGAAAAGTTTGCTAGACCAATCCTACTAGCAAGTGACTAGGTTCTATATGCTACATAGTTACATAGGGCCTCATTCTATTAGCGGCAGTAGGCGCTGCGGGGCCGCAAGGACCGGCCGCAAGCTATTCTGCTATTCTATTCCCCTCCGGCCGGGGACTCCGGCAGGCTTGCGGCCGGCGCCTTGCTATCTCTTGCGGCCGCACGCGCCGGAGGAAAGCCTTTGATCTAAAACGGCCGCAAGAGTTTCGGCCGCAAGAAAAGCCTGGTTGCTATTCTATTGCTCCGGGAACCCTGTCTGCAAGGCTAAAACCGAGCCGCAGCTTATTGCAGGAAAAAGGTCCCGCTAGCACCAATTAAGCACATAAAATAGCTCAAATAAAGCCATCCTGCACTTTGAGAAGACTATAAAGTGATTTTAGGTGTTAGAAAAAATAGCACAAATTTCCCCTATACTCAAATCCGTAAAATATATATATTTTTTTTATATATGTCAAAAATACATGTAAAAAGTCCATAGGGCTTGGAGCACCTCAGACCCGCCCACGCCGCAGCCGGAAAATAAACAGTTAATTTAAACTCGGGTTTGGGCTGATGTGCAAGCTTGAGAGTGGGTTCCTTTTAATCCTCATGTCCCCCAATATGATCCCTAGCATTTACAGAGCTGTACAGTGCAGGCTTGAATTTATTTTTGAGTTTTTAGATTTCTGAGCTTACGGCCGGTTCCAAGATATGCGGCCGGCCATAAGAGGAGATCCTTGCGGGGCCGTATAATAGAATCGCGAGTTAACTGAACCCCGCAAGGAATCGCAGCCTTACGGCCGATAATAGAATGAGGCCCATAGTAATTAATGTTGAAAAAAGACTTTCAGTCCATCAAGTTCAACCTTTTTAAGATCTCCTATGATCTGCAATATGCAGATTAGTTGTTAATTAATTGATCCAGAGAAAGACAAACAGAAAAAAACCTCAGTGACACTTTGCCAATTGTCTCAAAAGGGAAGAAAATCTAAAATTCCTTCCTGACCCCAGATATTGGCAATCGGAAATCCTCCCTGGATCAATACTCCCTTTCTAATCATCCAGGATAGCCCTGAATGCCCTTTTTATTTAAAAATATATCCAATTTGTCACCAGCTCCTTTGGTAGAGAATTCCACCGACTAACCGCCCTTACTGTGAAGAACCCTTTTCTTTATTTAAGGTGAAATATTTTTTCTTCTAATCTCAAAGGATGTCCCCTTGTCAGTTGAAAACCTCTTGGCACAAAAAGTTCACTTGACAAAGCCTTGTATTGACCCTGGATGTATTTATATAAGGTAATCATATCTCCTTCTTAGACACCTTTTTTCTAGAGAAAATAAGTTTAATCCTCTCACACAGAACGGTTTTGCAGTTTCTTACGCTAAACTAATGGATCTCAGGACAAGTTGCAGAAATGATTCTTTGATTTAATAAAAATAATATTAAAAGCCTTCCCTGTCCCAAACAGAGCATAAACTTTATTTCTCTAGTTCACATTTTTATACTTTCTTTTTTTTTTTAACCCAATACAACAATTAGTTATTTTCAGTAAACACATTCACTTAATACCTTACCCCACTTGGGTAATACTTCCATCAGGGACATGATGCCAGCCATTCTACCTCCCTGTCTATGTGCAGAGGAGTCTATGGTTCCATTCATCAGATACCTCCAGTCAGTGACTATGCACAGCAAGCAGTTGCCAGGGTATTTTGAACACTGGGTGATGGGGGTTGTCTGAATGATGGCGGGTTGTCTGAATGATGGCGGGTTGTCTGAATAATGGGGGTTGTCTGGATGATGGGAGTGTCTGGGTGATGGGCCAGGGTTTAACCTGAGTAGCGAACCACAGTTCGAGGTAGACAGGATTAGATTACAGGGAGAAAGTCTCCCTCTAATTCGGGAACCTAGCGGAGCATAGAGGGCTGGTTAGCAGACCCATAGTGCCCTGTAAGTGTGAGGGGTATTCCTAGGGCCTGGTGTTTGTAAGGAGAATGGTGGTGGCATGTATTTGTTCCCTACCCAACCTCCTCTATAAGATCTGATCCTCTAAACTCTGGAACTTTTTTCAAGCCCAACAAAGAGCGGGTTGTGACATATATAATCATCTTGCAGTCCCAAGGGTCAAGTCACCAGCCAAAGTATAAAAGTGAAAGTTATGTCCACAAATATGTGCGTTCACTAGTTTTCTGCTAGACAAAAACTGAAGCAGATGCTACTTTGATAGGCTTCATCAACACATATGTTGCTACTCCTTATGCAATATGTGCATACCATCAATGTTTTCACTTTTGATTTTGCTAATGAAGCTACTTTTTTGGTAAATCAAGATCGGAGAACTATTATATTCATTTTTTCAGCTGTTGTATTCTATTTTTTATATAGTGCTAATATTAGATGCAGCATGTTTCTAGATTACCAAAAAATGGGAAAGTTAAATGTATTTACAATCCCTGAGTTTATTATAATTTGGTAAGGTGAATATGCATGCTTAATACAATAAAATTGGCGGGGAACTTCTCATAACTTAATTTAGAACATTATTAAGGGCCATTTGCTAGATCTATCAAGGTTCCAAAAATGTGGATGGATGTATTTCCATATATGAAAAACTGTAGCCACTTAAAGGGACTTGTAATACATTTGTTTTCTTTGTGCATTTAAAAGAAAATTTTATTTTCAGCAAACTGTCACTTCGTTTTAAATAGCAATAAATGTGCAAAGCATACTGTATTTTATACATCTTTTTATACATGACTCATACAATAGTGTTAACGCCTATTGGTTGACAACATTTTAAAAACATGGTGCCTATTAATTGAGATTTCTGTCTAGTTCTTGTGCGTGTATGTGAGTGTATATGTGTGTGTGTTTTTATATATATATATATATATATATATATATATATATATATATACCACACACACACACACACAGACCCCAACCGTACTTAAAAACACTTATGAAACCAAGCGAGACTATCTAGGCCCCAACCATACCTAAAAAAACATATTCTACAAAGCAAGACTATCTAGACCTCAACCGTAACAAAAAAAAACCTAGTATAGGCCGCAACCAGACCTTTAAAACCCACATTACACCAAGCAAGATCATATAGGCCCCAACCGGACCTTTAAAACCTTAAAATACCAAGTGGGACTATATAGGCTCAAACCAGGCCCTTGAAAACCCACATTACACCAAGCAGTACCATATAGTCCCCAACCGGACCTTTAAAACCTTAAAATACTAAGAGGGACCATATAGGCCCCAACCAGACCTTAAAAACCTGCGTTGCACCAAGCGGGGCCATTGCAAGTATCTCCCCTCCTCTACCTCCTCCCCCCCCCCCCCCCCCCCTCTACTTTACTGGCCCTGCGATGAGCGCTTTTGGCAAGCCTCCCCCCCTCCCACTTCCTCTCCCTATCCTGTTCCCCCCCCCCCCTCTTTGTCTCTCCCCCCCTCCTCTGTCTGTCTCTTTTCCCCCTCCTCTTTGGCGCTCATTGCAAGTCTCTCCCCCCCCCCCCACTTCCTCTCCCTATCCCGTGTCTCTTCCCCCCACCTCCTCTGTGCCTCTTTCCCCACCTCCTCTGTGTCTCTCCCGCCCCCCCTCCCTTGTATTTCCTTTCCCCCATCTCCCTCCTCTGTGTCTCTTCTCCCGCTCCTCCTCTCCTGTGTCTATAGGAATAAAGGAACAAGAACAAGAGAAGCCCTCACAGAGTACAGAGACAGATATATATATATATATATATATATATATATATATATATATATACTAGCGACTTGCCCGTCAAAAATGACGGTTGGTTGGTGTATTTTCTGTTATCAGAGGGGCTTTTGCTGTCATTGTAAGGTCTGCTCTGATCTCCTTTTTGCCCTTATTGCGAGGCTGTCCTCTGGTGTAGTTTGTGTCCTATGTGCACCGTTGGCGCTCTTTGTGAGGCATGCGGTGAAGGGCTCTGGCGTTTTATTACGATAGTGGTGTTTTGTTTTTTTGGTGTGTGTATATGTAGATTTTCATGATAATTAATTAATGAAATCATAAATTAATATACTTTAACTATTTGTAATTAATACATGCAGGAAGCATTGTGCTGAAGAGCTAACAATCTGTTTTAATGTTCCTGCCGCATACAATGTCGATTTGCACTGTAGTTGAGCTGAGGTGTAAGTGTCAGCAATGTGTGCAGTGTAAATAGGCTGCGTGCGTGAGGGGAAACCGCTAGTGTAGCTGTGTACTTCCGCATTCTGTAAGTTAGTGTTGTAAAATGGCGGCGAATGTGTATGTGTAATGCGCGTTTGGATGATTTAGTGTCCGTGTTAATAGTGTATCTTGTACCTCCTGTGGCTTTTTTGAAAAGCCGCATGTGCTTGGTGGCGTTTTGCGTCTTTTAGGGGTTGTGTAGCCTCTTTTTTCGGCAGCCATTTTTTCTCTTGCCTAGGGGATTTTCAAGTGTTTAAACTTGGTAAATAGTACTTAAATTGAGGTGTAACCTCACTTCCAGAAGTACTGGGTGTCCACCCTTGCTGTGGGTAAGGTTTTTCTTTTATTTTTGTGTATATTTAGTTATTTTATTTTTTTATGGTTTCCGCTGTGCGCTGTTCAGCCATTAAGGTCATATTTTTGCGAGTTTGTAATGGGTTTTTTCGAAGTCCCGCAGCTCATATTTTTTTGTGTAAGTCCGTATTTTGTCATTGCGTGTTAGACTGTTTTTTTCAAAGTCCCGCTTCTGTGGCTGTTTATAACCACTTGTAAGGTGCCGTAGAGCCTCCACCTCCGCAAATGTGCCCCCTCGCCTTTGGCTCATTGCAGCCGACGTTGGAGCCTCCACCTTCTGCAAATGCGGCACGAACTGCGTTCCTTGCTTCGCGTGGGACACAGTTCTTGCTTGCTCGCTTTGCGTGCTCGCAAAGCGTGACAATGTTTCATAGTTTGATAGTTTTAACTATTATATGTGATATAAGAATTGGGTTGTTGCTGGTGCTGCAGTGGTGGTGCAGTGAGTTAGAGCTCTCTGCTTCTACAGCTATTCACCTGGGTTCTAATCTGAGTATCACTGCCTGGGAAAACTTACTTGGTTGAGATCAGTCAGTAAAAAGAGTGGGAACAGAGTGGGGGAGTGTTTGAGATAATTGGTGTATTAAAGCCTTCCTGATAACATAACAATAAGTCTCATAGGCTTGGGCTTATATATATATTGTTGAAACCAGACACAGTAATATAAAATATGAGAGAGACTGCTGTATACTTTTTGTCTACTTTTACAATTGGTAAATAACAAACTATGTTTACCTGTTTCTGTTTTAGATTAACAAAGAGCAATGGAAGGTCTTCTACATTATATAAACCCAGCACATGCCATTTCATTGTTGAGTTCTTTAAACGAAGATCGTCTGAAAGGTCATCTCTGTGATGTTCTCCTGATTGTTGGAGATCAGAAATTTAGAGCTCACAAAAATGTATTGGCTGCAAGCAGTGAATACTTTCAGAGTCTTTTTACTGAAAAGAACAATGAGTCCCAAACTGTCTTTCAACTGGACTTTTGCGAAGCAGATGCATTTGACAATGTCTTGAACTACATTTATTCGTCATCATTGTTTGCAGAGAAAGGTAGTCTTGCAGCTGTACAGGAACTAGGTTATAGCCTAGGTATTTCCTTTCTGACAAACATTCTTTCAAAATCTCCACAAGCACCATTTTCTACAAGTAAAAAAACACATTTTCAAGAGGAAGATGAGAATGGAGCTCAACAAAGAAGTGTCATTGTATGTCAAAGCCGAACAGAGTCCCAAAATAGGGAAATTGGTCATGACAAAAGCCACTCTACTAAATTTTCATCTTCTTTACAAGGAAAGGCCAGTGCTACTAAGCAACATACAAGATCTGGCCCACTAAACAATTTGTTGTCTTCTGATAGAAAGTGGCTTGGATTATCGCATTCATTGGATGATCAAAATATAAATGTGTGGTTGAACAGAAATACATTCTCACAGCGTAAAACCTCATCCCCTGAAGAATTTGATGATGATGACCAGCCTTCTTCAAGTGGGTCTTTAATAAGAGGGAAAACATCTGAGACCTTTAAGAAACAAATTATAGCACCTAATTCAACAGAATCTACATATGCAATGCAAAGTACAGGAAAGGAAAGTGTACAGAGCCAAGGAGGAGGCAGAAACTTGCTTTATTACTCTAAGCTAGGACTTGTAGTTCCTTCCACTAGATCTGCAAGTCAAAGCATTGACCGTAGTGGCCCACTTGTTAAAAGTCTTCTTCGAAGATCCTTGTCTATGGATAGCCAAGTCCCAACTTATTCACAGTCTGCTGACTTAAAGCCTTTACAAGGAATATTTTCTACAAAAAGCGCATCATGTGAGGAAGAGATCAATGCCAGATTTCAAAACCCAATATTAAAAGCTGAAGAAAAAGTTGGTACCCGAGACAAGACACCAGAAAAACACATAGATTCCATAAGGTCGTTTGGGTCAGCATCGAAGGAGGCTCTAATTGACAAGGATGTACACATCAAGACCGAGCCCAGTAGTCCTGTTCCTGAACAACAAACTGATATAATTCAGGTTACTGTAGGAGATGCATCACAGGCTAAAAATAGAGATCTTAAAGTTGAAGAAAGTTGTAATTTAGGTAGATTACCTGCTAAAAGACGATTTCAGTCTGATAGAAGAATGCTTCCTTCTAGGAGGGTAAAGATGAAACAAGGCAGTTCTCTGGAGCCAGATGCAAACCTTGAAGAAGAGTCCACACCACTACATCATCATCATCATCATCATCATCATGATGACGAAGATGATCGACTTGATTCTGAGGACAGTGATGAAATGTATAGTGAAACACAAGAAATTAGACAAACTAAAAAATGCAAGCACTGCCTTAAAATATTTAGATCATTTGCAGGTTTACACCGTCATATAAATATGTACCATAACCCAGAAAAACCATATGCATGTGATATTTGCCACAAAAGGTTTCACACAAATTTTAAAGTGTGGACACATTGTCAGACCCAACATGGTATAGTTAAGAACCCTTCGCCTGCTTCAGGTGGACATACAGTTTTAGATGAGAAATTCCAAAGAAAGCTAATTGATATTGTAAGGGAACGAGAGATTAAAAAAGCACTTATGTTTAAATTACGCAGAAACAAACCAGGGTTTCAGGGATCATCTTCCCAAGCACAAGCCCTCAGAAGAAATTTAAGGTCAAGAACCAAAGGAGCCTACATATGCACCTATTGTGGGAAATCTTACCGTTTTCTTTCTCAGTTTAAACAGCACATCAAAATGCATTCGTTTGATAAACCAATATTTGGGAACAAGACCATTAAACCCAAAGAACGCTCTCCTCCGAAAAGCCCAATAGAAAGTAAAGATGCGTTCTACTGCCGACTTTGCAATGTAAAACTGTCTTCTTGTGTTGAACAAGGAAACCATGAACGAATGTGTAGAAATGCTACCTTGTGTACGTACTGCAGTCTTCGATTTTCTTCTCCAGCAATGAAAAATGAACATGAAATTAAATGTGAGTATAAGAAGCTTACATGTCTAGAGTGCATGCGCACATTTAAATCCTCCTTCAGTATTTGGCGTCATCAGGTGGAAGTTCACAACCAAAACACAATGACTCCAACAGAAAATTTTTCTTTACCTCTGATTGATCAAAATGGAGATGTAAGCAATACCTCAAGACTGCAATCTTTACCAGAATCCAGCAAAGTGAATAACTTTCTTACATCAAAAGATCATGGTGATTATAGTGATTCTTCAGAACAGATGCACTATGATTCAGAAGATTCAAATTGTCATCCAGAAGATCTGAGCATTTCAAAGCAGTTTAATGTCCAAATCAAAGAAGAACCTGAAGATAATATGGATGATAGCCCAGAAGCTAGTTTTGGCCATAAAGAAGGAATGTCTGACTCTGAGACTGGTATGTGGCCATGTGAAAAATGTGGGAAAATCTTCACTGTGCACAAACAGTTAGAACGTCATCAAGAGTTATTGTGCTCTGTAAAACCTTTCATCTGCCATGTATGCAACAAAGCATTCCGGACCAACTTCCGCCTTTGGAGTCACTTCCAATCACATATGGCACAAGGAGAAGACACTGCTTTCAAGGAACATGAAATGGGTGCTCCTGTAAGCTCTCCATCCCCACCACCTCCTCCCCCACCACCGCCTCCCCTGCCCAAGATTCAACCATTAGAACCAGACAGTCCGGCGTGTTTTGCAGAAAAACAAACAGAAAAAATGTTTGTTCCTCAAGAGACAGATTCTCTCTTCTATCATGCACCACCTCTTTCAGCCTTAACATTTAAGAGGCAATTCATGTGCAAACTTTGTCATAGGACATTTAAGACTGCTTTCAGTTTATGGAGCCATGAACAGACACACAACTGAAGGTTTCCAAACTCTGGTGCTAAAATTAAAATCCAATTTGTGCTGGAAAGTCTTACAGCACTTAGCAAAACAAAGACTTTTGAAGCATTTGGAGATATCACAATTTTTTATGTTGTTCGATAAATTGGGGATTGTGCAGAAACATGGCCTGATATCTTGAAGATGAAAACTCCATAATCAATATTTGGCTATGACAGCATCTTTCATATGCATGGATTTCTATCCCACTTCTCTAAGTAATGTAAGAAATAAGTAGGTTTGCTCTCCTGTTGTTGGCTGATGATGTTCAAAGTCTGTATTTTAAAGTTATCCAAGTACAGTTCTGTGGGATTGATTCTATTGAATAACTCTATACAGTGAATGGTGATATGATTTATATTATTACTTATGATTAGCAATAAAAATTAACCTCAAGTTTTGCTTAGTATAAAACATGAAGAACGAGTATCCTAAGTATTCTTCGTCGGGGCGTGACTTGATATTCTGTAAAGCAAAATAGACTTGGTAGAAAGTTTGACATACTCAATGCATTTTTATTCTCTTGGCACTCGGATGACAGGTGTGCCACTTTAATATTTCAGGATATCAAGATGGCTTAAACGTAGAACGTGAAGATTTGTTTTGTCTTTACTCATATATGAGACACTGTTTTGTGGGGAAAAAATAATTGCAATCTACTATAAAGTTATTTTGTTTTTTACTTCTGTAAAACCTGTCGGCTCTACTGCATCTTCTGATAGTTTTAATCTGAATACTATAGAGCAAGTATACATCTATGCAGGAGTGACACCTACCAGGTTGTTTGTGTTGTCATTAAAAATGTCACAAAATTACAGGTTGCATTTTCTTATCAGCACAATTTAAATTTTTTACAGCTTTTTGCTTGTTTACTATTGATCATCGGAACAATGTCAATTAGGTGACTCTTCTTCATTGATGCCACAAGTGCAAGTTTAAAAAAACTGATTTTATTGTGTAACAATCTTCTACCATTTTCCGCAGTAAGTCTGTTTACAACTTGGCGTTAATTATATTTGCAAACTGAAGGCAGAAACAACTGTGAAAAGCACAATAATTTATTTTATAAAAAAAAAAAACTTAATTGTAAAGATGCAATAGTGAGGAATTACTGAAGTTTTTCTACACAGACACATACATTCTCAACTTTATAAAGTAAATGGAGGACTGTCCTTTGGCAAAAAAAATGCAATTGAAGCATTGAATAGCCGTATGTGATTTGAGAGAAACTTTTGTAACAGTGGAACTTTTTTATGCAGATTAAGTTGCATAACAGGGTATATAATTGCTCAAAGCTGTTTTCAAAAAGATTTATAAAATAAAATGCTGTATACATTGCTAGTGAAAATATTATAGTCTCTTGTATTTCCTCTATGATACAACTTGCTTTACCTATAACTATGGGCAAGCAAATAACACTTATTTGAAACCCACTTAAGTCTCATGCACTGTTTTTATTGTCAGCCCAGAAATATCATCCAGAAGTATCATTACATTAGGACTTTAAGTGTTTAAATAGTGATGTTGCCGACTACACATCATCAGAATAAAAGCATAAACTCTAAAACCTAATGGAGAAAATATTGACTATTGAAACAAACAAAATTGAAACCTAGAATGTCACTTAGTTTTAATTTAAATTTGAACCACAGTGATTATAAAAATGTATGACTTAAAACACAATGACATTTTGGATTTTAATGCAAAATAGACATCCAAACTCAAAAGAAAAATGGGGATTAGGAGGAAGCTTATGGCAAGGGATAGCATAACAGATAAGTCCTATGATCTAGTTGGATCCTCCTGCCTGGAAGGCTCTCTAACAGAAGCACCAGAGCTTACTACATTTCCTAATATAAATAGAAAGAAACAGGAAAATTGGATGTTAAATAAAGTTACTTTTTAGGTTTCATTTTTGATTGTTTTGAGTTTATCTAGACTGGTGTTAAGCACCTAACAATAGGAAAATAGTTGGAGAAAATCTTGACCATTATGTTCATGTTAAATAATTGTGAGCACACCCAACTGAAATAAAATAGACTATTTTGGTAAATGTGTAGAACCTCCATTTTTGCATGACCCATTTTCTTTGTAACTGCACCTATGCACACAGGCTGGTACCTAATTTTGCTCTTAACGAATAAGAAAAAATAAGTTGGTGCTAATTACATGTTTAAGTTAACTTTTTTTTGTTTTTTGTACTACTAATTGTAGTTTCCCTAGCATGATCTGGGATGCGTAAAATGTATACTTTAGAAAAAAAATCCAAATTTTCTAAACTTATATTTGATTATAATGATTCTTCTTTTGTGCCATAAATTCTATTTCAGGTTTCAAGAATTTTTTTTTCTTTGTTGCGTTTTTTTTTTTTTTTTTTTTTTTTTTTACATTTTATTTAAAACTAAAACAGCCCTCCAAACCCCACGCACCTGATAAGGATAAACTAATTTATGAGTGCTTTCTCTAAATATTCATGATTTATGTCTTAGGAATAATTGATATGAGGTTTTAGGACCTCTTTCGTATTATCACAAGTCAAAGCATGTATAAATATAAACAAATAATTAATATTTTTTTGAATTATTTTAATTTTATTTTTTATCAGAATAATTGCACCTTCACATTAACATTTAATGTTTTTGAAAAAGCAGTATAAAAAAATAAAGTAATTTATCTACTGTAAAACTGTAATGCTTCAACCAACATCAAAAATTCCAACAGCTTGTAAGGTCACAAACTTTTTTTAAAAGAGCATTTTTAGGAAGGCAATAAAAAAAAAATTATAAACAAGTTGCCCCGTGCTCTTTATGAAATTATAAAAAATAATAATTTAATTTGCATTATATGCAGAAGTGGGGGAAGCTAAAATATAGATGTCTCATTGCACCCAATTAGGTTAGTGTAGGTAGGTTGCTCTTTACCAGAAATTGTAGTGGTTTAATGAATAAAGAAAATGGTAATATACAAATTTTATTATTGGAAGTTAATAGATTTTTCTTCCCCACTTTATATGTACAAATAAGAAAATATTTGTGTGTGTATATGTATATATATATATATATATATATATATATATATATATTTTTTTTTTTTTTATTTTTATATATATATATATATATATATATATATATATATATATATATAACACTTATTTGAGAAGAAAAATTTACATGAGATGTCACGTTCATTGTGCATAGTTTTCGATCCCCCCCATATTTTTTTATTTCTTAAACTTTTTGGAAAACAATATTTGAAAATAATTCATGAACAAACGACTGTATATTACATAATATAATGTCAGTAATTAAGCTCTGCAGATAATGACAGAAGATATTTAAAATGCAGAATGAATGTGTGGAACAATTTGTATAGTTAATACAGATTGTTACTGTTTTTCCACACATAACCAATATATTTCATAGTATACTACTATTACCTGAATTTTCACTCTTCATATATTGCTGATTTGTTTAGTTCATATAGAGACAGCTAATATTATGGCGAGTGGCTTGTCTTTAGCTTTAGGAAAAACTTTTTGGTCAAAGTGTTATTTAAATCCATTGCATCAGTGGTAAGGAATGTACTTGCAAAGAGATTTGCTTAGTGTAATTATTCAAGCCTACATACAATACTAATCTGTGTCTGGTAATATCCGCAGTCTATTTAGTTCTAGTAATAGCAAAAAGTATGAAAAAAGGGAAAGTATGCAGTAGAAAAAATATTTGAAGGAAGCAGTAGGGGGAACTGTGTATAGTTTTTTCTTTTTTGTTTTTAAATACTGAATGGACCCACAGCCCAACTAAAGTACAATTTGTCTTTGATTATTCAGTTTTTTATTGTTAATTGTGATTATGAAAACTAAATCTTTGATCTGTTTTACAATGCTGCACATTCTGTATCTACTGTATATTTCTCTTAGCACAGTATATCAGTGATCCTGATTTATAAAGAGGTTTTTACTTTTGTTAGATTTGAAAAGTCATAATTTAGACAGGAACTTTACCTTTTCATGTATTGTTCATCTGTTGTTTGCTTTGTATACATTTTTCTACTGTGTGTTTTCTTTTCTTAGCTGTTGACCAAGAAATGTTGTGTCCAATAAATTTACACTTTTTTGGAGTTCATGTGTGTGGCCCTTTCTAAAATGTGCTAAAGTTAATCAATACTTACATCTCAAGATTAAAATTAAAGGACTACTTTTATTTCCTTACAGGAGCTAAAAAAAAAAAAAATTTTCTTTCTTAAATTGATATAATTGGTATTTAATTTAATTTTTTTTTTTTTTATTTGATTTTACACGATTTCACAGCAATGATAAGCCATAATCCAACATAGAAATGCAATTGTCAAGTACAGAAAGTTAGGTTATTTAAAAAAAAAAAAATGTGTTTTATTTTTACACATACAAGACATTCATACAACAATCATTTCTATGTTTCTGTGGAAATTATACACTTTATAACTTCTTTTTTTTTTTTTTTTTTTTTATATATATATATAGCTCAGGGTTCATAAAGCTTTTTTTAATTTGTCATCTACAGATAATTATCCCATAGGTTCCCGTTGAAGCAATTTTTTTGATAAAGGTTTGGGGTTATTTCCAATAAAATCTTTTTCAAGTTGTCTATTTCTAGAAATTATGTCTTTTTTTTTTTTTTGTTTCACCCCAATTTGGAAGATATATATATTTTTTTCAATTGAGGGCTATTAGCCATTTAGCCACTGCTAATGTATGAACCAAAATATATTGCACTTTGTAATACATTTTTTCTGGGAAAATCAAATTATATATAGTTGGGGATCTGCGAATGTTCGCAACATTTGCGATGTTGGTCACGCTATTGTGTGAGGGCCGCAACTGTGAGCCTCGCAAAGCGAGGTGAGCCGTTGGCGGACGGGACTGCAAGGGCCGTGGGACTTAGGCTGCAATGAGCGCCAAAGGCGCTCATTGCAGGCTACGCAATGAGCACTGCAGCCTATGAGTGAGGTTGAAAGTTATTTTGAGGCATATTTGCCATTTTTTCAGGATCGAAAATCGCCTAAGTGAGAAAAAAATGGCTGCCGAAAAATCGCAACACGACGAAAACGAGGCCAAAGGACGTAAAACTAGATTGTAGGATGTAAAAACGAGCCCTACGCAGTAACACAACCCAACATCGTCATACTCAAGCGCGACGTCTATAAAGTAGAGGCTCGTGATAAGTGCTAAAGGTGTTCAGAGGGCCCATAGCCTCGCATTGTGTGGCAAACAGCATTGCCAGGCTTATTTTTGATGGGCAATTTCCTAGTATGAAATAGAACTTGTGCCGGAATTAGAACTATTTTACATTTAAGAATCTTTTTTTCAAATTTTCAATACAGGATACCCCAATTTTTTTTAACTTCATTACATTTTTACAACATATGATCAAAAGTACCATTCTGTGATTCACAATTTGCGTTAATCTTATCGCTTCTGAATATCCCACAATGTTGGGGGAGGATAAACCTCCTTTCTTGTGTTGCCTTTGTGTAATGTTTTATTCTTGTTCTTTTATTATTATTAACAAAATGGTAATTAAAGTTTTGAATTTCATCAGAAGCTTTCAAGGAATTTTTTGTGGAATAATTCTAAGGAGGTATGTGATTTTAGGAAGAATTGATATTTTAATAGACGAAATTCGCCCAGACCATGTCAAATTAAATTTCTCCTATTCAATCAGTAATTCATATATTTGTCTATAACATTTCTTATAATTGATCCTAATCATGTGGTAGAAATTGGGGAAAAAAAAGATCAATGCCAAGATGGGTAATTCCATTCTGATGCCATTTAAATGTATATATCTCCCTAAGTATTGTATTAGTTGTAGAGTCAAAATGTAATGATAATAATTCTGTTTTAAGGAGTTTAAATTATAAAAGGACAATTTACTATATTCCTCATTACAACCAAACAGAATAATTGAGAGGATTTGTCACAGTTACCACAACATCATCAGCGAACATAGTCATAATTGATATTATTATTATTTTTTTTTATTATTTGATTTTACACCATTTCACAGCAATGATAATCCATAATCCAACATAGATTGTTCTATACACACATTTTTTTTTTTTTAAATGGTTTCCACATCCCCAAAGATGCCTGCATAGGTATCATTCAATGGAAGAGAGAAGTGTTTGGTGGGAACAAAAGACTACAAATCCTATGATGCTTTGCTGCAGAGACTGAATCCCCATACACTGCTACAATGCTGTAGCTGCCTCTGATTGGCCATGACAAATTATGAATGTTATGCTAATTTAGATAGGATTTGCAGGGGACATTCCTTCTCAAAATCAACTGCCAGAAAACTGAAGAAATCTTTAAACTTTAGGGTAAGTTTATTAATATTTTTGGGAGGATTTTTTCACGCAAAAATGTTTGCATACACTTCTGATTCTCCTCTATTGGTTGCATTAATAATCCTTGAAACTTCTATGTACCTTTTAAACTTACTTTCAAAGTTCAGATTCAGCTGTTGCTTGTATCCACCCGCAAAATTAAAACAAGACAATGGTCTCCATTGGGTGGAGAGTTGTTGTGGTAAAGTTGGGGCAGCTTTTTAACGATTGCTTGGACTCTTATCCAATCAGAATGTTCTTAATACTCTTTAGATCCTGTCTCTGAGACAAACCCCTTCTTGACCTTATCAGAATGGAGACATTTGGCTTACCTGGAGGCTGAATCCCAAACCTTTTGAAAATATTTTATTATTCTAAATCGCTATTAAAAATCACTAAGGGGTAGATTCATCTGGAAAAATAAAAAGCCCTGTATCTCTAAACGAATAATGTACAGGCATAGGGGGAGCGGGCTCTCATGCCCAAATTTAAGGAACTATTTTAAAGCTGCACGACTAGCCCAGTTACCCTTGGCATATTCTACTAAGCATCCGCCAAGTTGGGTGTTTTTAGAGAACCAACAAATGTCCCCACATAGTTGGGATAAGATTTGGGTCCTGGGAAAATTGCTTCCTGTTAGTTCACACGAAAACCCTATATTAAATCTAACCCTAACTTCTTGGGGATAGGCTAGAACCAAATACCAACATGATTTGGATATATCTCCCCTGTTGTCAGTTCTCTCCATCCCCCAAGTATTAGTAGACTCTAGCTTGGTTTCCAAACACTGGTGTATCTCTAGAGGCCTAGATAGGTTTGGTGCATGGTTTACTAATGACCGTCTTATGACCAATTCTGTTTGACTCATAGTCTACCTCAAGCAGAAATTTACAACTATTTAAAAATAAAAAGCTGGACCAGCAAACTGTTTAAAATCTTGGGGCCCCCTAAGACCTCCTGGATTTCTCTAATTTGTAAGAATCTCCCACTCTCCAAGGGTATAGTAGGGACACTTTACAAAATCTTTAGCAATAAAGCTACTGATGAGAAGCCCAAATTCATGACTAGATGGGAGGAAGATTTGGGAGTGGAGTGGGATAAATGGGTAGAGTCCTTCTCAAATTTAAGCGGAGGATCATTTAATTATTCCCACTTAGAGTCGTCCCTCAAGGTCCTCCAGAGAGTCTACTGTACACCTAATAAGCTAAGATCAACCCATGTGAAAGCAACAAATGTTTTCGAGGGTGTCAACGGATAGAGGATCACATTCACACTTGGTGGTCTTGCCTGCTAGTACAAAACTTATGGGGAGACCTAACCCAACTTGCCAGACACTCTTTAAGATGGCGATTCCAACCAAGATAGAATCTAGCCTTTTGGGGATCCGTATAAAATACGTATCCTCGGCTCAAAACAAATTATTTCAGCTAATGGCCATTGCTGTTAAACATGTAACAAGTAGATGGAAATCTACGACCTTACGCTTCCAAGAGGCAATCAGACTTATAAATGAGAAATTAACTTACAATATTATAGACAAGATCCCTCAATTTCAAAAAAATTGGGAGCCTTGGTTGGAATCGCCTCTTAGTGTCCTACTAACTTGATTCTAAAGGTTCTGTACAACCCAATGAGGTCGACTCGAGGCGGAGGAGGTTTGACTCTGGATTTTTCTTACAAAAAGAGAGGCCGGAAAGGAGGTAAGTACTTTGGTAGGCGAATTCAAGATTACTTAATCAAATCGTGACTTATATTTTACATCGCTAGACTTAGACTAGTTTTTCTCGGCTATAATTAGCTGTGTTTATTTTTTATTTTATATGTTTGTTTATTTATTTTTTGTTTTGAATTTTTGTTTCTACAGATACTGTTATTGTTTATTAATAATCAAAAACATAAAATGAAAAGGCTTGGTCAGCTCAGATAGTGAAATATCTTATTGTGAAAAATGAAACCTGTCCGATGTAAAAATTATTAAATATAATGTAATATTTGCATATGCCTTTTAATAAAATTATAAAAAAAAGTTCATAAATATTTGAGTACATCTACCATTGATTTCAATGTTTAATTAACTTGGCATAAAAAAGGTTCTGTCAGCCCTCTAAGGTTTTGGGAAGAAACTGACTCCTCTGAATTGTGATGTTGGAGAAAACTGCTTAGAATCCCCTGAACTGCAAGAAGATGCAATCAATCAGTACCACAGGAAATGAAGCCAAACTGTTCACTGGAAGGTGTGATCATGAGGCTGAAGCTGAAGTACTTTGGCCATATCATGAGAAGACAGGATTCTCTATAGAAGACTCTGTCCCCTTCTTCATGTGCCTTCAATCTTTCCCAGCATCAGAGAAGATGGATAGATGAGGTCATTTTAGCAATGAACATGAGCTTCAGGGAGCTCAGAGGGGCAGTGGCTGACAGCTATGCCTGGTGCGCTGAGGTCCATATGCTCACAGGAAACAGTTCAAGAAAAAATGCACTTATTTCTGAAGAATTTAACAAACCACATTATCCATGAGCATAAATACTTTTTTATGGAAAATATTAATTTTTTAATGCATTTTGTCTTTGTTACATCACTATGGGAGGAGGAAACAGATGGCAGGAGATCATATTTCTTAAACACTGTTACTGAATATAGGAATCCATTTGTGCTTTGCTACTTCGCTTTCTCAGAGCTAGATCATGAGTGTGTGTTTATGTTTCTATCAGTGGAGGTCAATAGTCTTTGTTAGATAGTTGGATCGGATTACAACTTCACACTCCTTTCCCATTACTGGACCAGAGTGCAAACACGACTCTCCTGAAGTAAAGGATCATGGATTCCAACTGGCTCCAGCTGATTAATAAATATTCTTTTGAAGTTTAATTATTCTCTTAGTAAAATTATTCAACCATACAGTATTTTTCTTCATTGAACAGTGGTCCTTAAAGGAACCTTGAGAAAATAATAGGATTTAGTGATCTTATGGCTCCCATAAGAGTACCTTTAAATTCTCATAAAGGCAAAATAACGCCTCGGAGAAGCCTGAATTGCCTAAAACTGACACTATAAAGGATCTATTGCTACCCCCTATGAGCCAGAGTATCCCCTGGTTGTCCTCCGTGGGGTCCCTATGGCACCTAAAATTAACTATTTTACCATGGGGTTCCTTATGGACCCTATGGTATCTAACCTGAACCCATGTACCAATGGAGTCTCTATGAAAGATTTCAAAGCAGTGAAAAAGTGAAGAAAGAGAGAGAAAGAGATAGGAGGGAAAGACAAGAGGGGAGGAGAGATATGAAACAGTAGGGAAAAAGGGGAAGGGAGAGACAAGGTTGTGTAGAAAGGCAGAGACAGGTACGGCGATAAAGGGGGTGGTGAAGAGAGAGGTTGTGTAAAGGTGGAAAGAAGGATGAGAATAGGGTGAGGGAAAAAGAGGTGAGAGAAAGGACGACAAAAAGAGGGAAGACGGGAAAAAATAGTGGGAATGGCATAAGAGAGGGGGTGAGAGAGATAGGAGGAATGAGGCGGAGAGGAGAGGTGAGGGGAGTGAGAAGGGGATGAGAGAGATAATAGGAAGAAAGGGGGAAGGAGAGAGAGACAGTATGGGTGAGAAAGATAGGAGGAATGAGGGGAAGAGGAGAGGATGAGAGAGAGATAATGGGAAGAAAAATGGGGAGTGGAAGTGAGAGAGAAACAGATATAAGGAGATTGAGAGAGAAGGGAGAAGAAGCATAAGGAGGGGGGTGAGAAGGGGATGAGAGAAAGGGAAGGTAAGAGAATGATAGAGAGATAATGGAAAAAAGGTAGTAGGGGAGAGATAAAAACAGGGATAAGGAGGTGGAGAAAGAAGGGAGAAGAAGTGTGAGAGCCATAGGAGGCCACAGGAGGAAAAGGCCCCCTGGAGGTGAGGGCCCTGGTGCAGCTGCACCCTTACACTGGTGGTAGCTGATACCACCATTAACCCTTTTTTATTACTCTGCAATGAGAGTAATAAAGGTATTTATTCCATTTCCAGGACATTTTAAAAATTGCATTAACTATTATATTTGTGGTAAGTGTGAACACTCCATGGGAGCGTACACACTTACCACTTCCTAAGTCTGTACAGAGCTGCGTGCATGTGCGCAAACTGCAGGGGGGGGGGGGAGACACAGGGGAGAGGGGGAGGGGAGGGGGGAGGAAGACAGGGGAGGGGGGAGGAAGACACAGGGCAGAGGTGGAGGGGGGGAGATACAGGGGAGGGAGGAAGAGATACAGCGGAGGGGAGAGGAGGAAGAGACACATGGGAGGGGAGGAAGAGACACAGCGGAGGGGAGAGGGGGAAGAGACACAGGGGAGGGGAGGAAGAGACACAGCGGAGGGGAGAGGGGGAAGAGACACAGGGGAGGGGGAAGAGACACAGGGAAGGGGGGGAAGAGACACAGGGTAGGGATGGTGGGGGAGAGACACAGTGAAGGGGGGAGAGACACAAGGGGGAGAGACACAAGGGAGAGAGAGACACAAGAGAGGGGGGAGGGAGAGAAAACATAAAAATTATACCATCATTTTTGACAGGCAATTTACTAGTCAAATATATTTAAGAGCCAAAGATTTACTCCTGAAGTATACTTAAGCCAGAAGTAAATGCCCCTCCCAAACACGAATGTCACCAAAGTATCATGGATCCCAACTGGCTCCAGCTGATCCATAAACATTTTCTGAAGTTTGTTTATTCTCTTATACTTTTCTTCATTGTACAGTGGTCCTTAAAGGGATCTTTGGGGAAAAAATGGTAAGAGCTCCAAGAGATAAGGTGCAAAAAGCCAACAAACGAGTATTTTGTCTCTATTTAACACAAAAGCAATTGCATATTATATTTTTTCAGTGTGAGTAGGAGACATTGTGCCAGACGGGTTTCGTGCCATGTTGATGTATTTATATTTTTGTTTTCCGTACATAATGTAGCATTTGTGTTTAGAAAACACGGCCCCTTCCAAAAAACACGATAATCCAGATATTCCAGAATATCACAGTGGCCTCTGATGTCCTCAGCATAAGTGCATAAATAATCACAGAAATGGTTAAAAGAGCAGATCGGAAAAAAACATATTTTTAATGTCTTGTAACAAATGATAGGGTTCACTGGTGGTCCAGTGGTTAGGATTTGGTGCCTTCACTGCAGTGACCTGGGTTCGACACCACCCTGAAGCCAAGCTGGATTGGGCCTGGTACCATGGAATACCAGGAGTTGTATGCCCACTGGAGAAGGAGTTGGCAACTCACTTCAGTATCATGAAAGCCAAGGGGTCACAGAGCATTGGACACGACTGAACAATACAACAACAAATGATAAGTAAGTTGCCAATCTTAGCTCAAAATTCAGATATCTGTTTGAGACATAATTCTCCAGCAGCCCTGCCTGGTCCTAGGGAACACCTCTGAGATTTAAAAGGCAACACCGTAATTTTGATCACTACCATGTCTCATTGAAGAGGCTTGTGTACTTCAATGAAGACGTGAGCTATACCATGTAGAGTCACCCAAGATGGGCAGATCATATTAGAGAGGTCAGACAAGTCATGGTCTAGTGAAGAAGGAACTAGCAAGCCACTCCAGTATCTTTGCCAACAAAACCATATGGACAAGCACAACGAGAGACAGATGTGCCATAGGGTCACACACACTTATTTGGAAAAACCTGCACCTGAGGATATTTAGCCTACTCTCCTTGCCCGATATTAATGTGTCCATGCTAGCAGGTTCCCTTTGCTCCATTTGCTTGGACAATTCACGATGCCAGTTGCCTATAACATCTGGTACTACCTGCCAGTCTGCCTGCCTTGATGACACTTGTTCCTGAGTGTGCCAGTCTACTGAAAATCCTGACTCCTGTCTACTACTGTGCCAGATGTCTATACAGTCACCTACTGCCTATCCGTGTGCCTGCAATGTCACCTAATGATCCTCAGCATGCCAGTCAAATCCCGATCCCTTGTGCCATTGCCTCTACCATCCATGGCTGCCACTTGATTACCCTGGGTATCTTGTTCCTCTTTTCTACCATGGACACATTTCCCTGGTTTCTGGCATGACCTACCTTTGGTTTACCCTCTCTGTACCATGAATGGTCTTTAGCCACTTGGCTCCTTCTGTATATATTTCCAGGTCAGTAGCCCAAACCCCAACAAAACCCTATTCAATAGAAATGTAACCACTCGTCTCACATCCACAAGCTTTATCAAAATATCATGGATGCCTCCAGAGGCACAAAAAATCTTTAATACTTTGTCCCTGCCTAATTATATTTTTCCCCTTCCGAATCGCTACCTTGTTGTGGTGAAAGGGCTTGTGTCACCAAAGATGGGCAGGTCATAGTAGAGAAGTCAGACAAATTGGAGAAGGAACTGGCAACCCACTCCAGTATCTTTGCCAAGAAAACCATATGGATGAGCACAATCAGACACAAGATGTGCCTGGTATGCTGCCATCCATAGGGTCATGGAGAGTCAGACATGACTGAACGACTAAACATATATATATTTATATATTTTTTCATTGTATAGGGCTTTTTTAATCATTGTTGCAGCCAACAGACATTGGCTGAGGGGCTTCTGTTACTATTGGTTGTAGCATTGATGAAGCGCCTTGGATTGACTGCAGTCCATGTAAAGGTAGATAGAAATAGATTTTGTCCGAAAAAATTATATTATTATATTGTTTCATACTGTTGTAAATGTGTTACATACTTTTTCATAAACTACAGTGGCTCTTTAAGGCTCTCTGTGGAAATGTATATATGTAGCCAAATATATAATGGCTTCTGCTGCACTGGGCGATAACTTCTGTAATAATACAGCTGTGAGAACCTTTGTCGCTCAGTCGTGTCCACTTGGTTTTCATGGCAGAGATACTGGAGCGGGTTTCCAGTTCCTTCTCCAGTGGGCCACAGCATACAGCTCCTGGTATTCCTAGGTGGTCTCCAATCCAAGTACTGATCCTCTTGGCTTCAGGTTAATGTGACCTATTTTTTCCCCTGACTGGAATCAAACCCAGGTCACAGCGGTGAAAGCACCAAATCCTAAGCCAATGGACCACCAGGGATCCCCCTTTTCTATTAGAGCAGAGTAAATTACTTCAAACTGTAAATTCGGCTGCAAGTGCTTTTTTTATCTACATTTCTAGACATATTCTATTATCTCTAAACCACAACGTAAGTCTCTCATCCTCCTTATGTAACATACCATGCAGTGGCGGAGCTAGTGAATGGAGGGCGCCGGTGCATAAAAAAATATTTGGGCCCCCCTGGAAGGTGGGGCAAAAAAATGTTTGACCCCTCCAGGCCACCCTCCAGTGCCATATATGTACATACACATATATAAATATACAAATATAAACTACATTTTCTTGTAAAACACCCCCAGGCCCCCTCAGCAGCACTATTCCACCCTTCACCCCCTCAGCAGCCATATTCACCCCCCAGTGCAGGGGGCTTGAGGTGGATGAATATTGTGACATGGGGTCCTGGGGGTTTTGAGGGGGTAAATGATGCTGCTGAGGGGCCCCTCACAGAGCAAGGGGATACCATGGCTTAGTAATAGCGGTGGAGCTAGTGCATGGAGGGCCCCGGTGCAAGGATAAATGTTGGGCCTCCCTGTGGCAAATAAATAAATAAATATATATATACAGTTGTGCACAAAAGTTTGCATACCCTGGCAGAAATTGTGAAATGTTTGCATTTATTTTGAAAGCCATTATGAAGCCATTTATTATACATATTTCTTTGGCTCCTTTTTAAATCATACAATTGCACCGCTTGCACCGGCGGTAGCCCCGCCTGTGGTTGAAGTAGCTCTGTAAGGAGGACTAGGCCAAAATTCCTTTAAGATGATTACTTTAAACGTTTGGTTGACTAGGAGCATGGGTTCACATACTTTTTTGGGCATACAGTATATTATTGGATCATTTTGATCAATAAATTAATGGAAAAGTATATATTTTAGTGTGTTATTTGTTTTTTTGTGTTCTATCTATTTACATCTTAGAGCGATAAAGATCTGATAACATTTAGGATACATTTATGCAGAAATCCTAAAAGGTTCACAAACTTTATATCATGACTCTCCAAGAAATAAAACAAGAGGAACCAGAGACCGATGCTGGAGAATAAAGTTTTGCTTAAATGTGGGACTTTCCTTAAAAAAAGAGACATTTGGGAGACTGAGAGGGACGGGGTGTTTTCTCTTGAAGTAATACTTTAAGAAGGTGCAAATAGAAAGTTGAGAAAAGTTGCCCATACTTAGGGCCTCATTCAATTGCGATTTGGCCAATTGAATAGGGCTCTATATAAGCACAGAGAATATTTTTTTACAGAAGTTTTTAGTTAGTGAACTTTTATCCATAAGCAAGGTCTTCACTAACTAAAAACTTTTGTAAAAAAAAATGCTCTGTGCTTATATAGAGCCCTATTGAATTGGCCAAATCGCATTTGAATGAGGCCCTAAGTATGGGCAACTATTGCTGACAATAGTTCAGGTTTACTTTTGTATTAATATATTTTATACATATGCAGGAAATGGCTCTTTGGCATTTCCTTTTCTATATGAAACATCTAAATAAAAGTAGACAAATCAGTATACTAAAGAAAAGATTATATTTTTATTAACAGCACAATTCCATGATAATCCCACCTCATCTCAAGCACATGAATACCCCAGGATGTTTTTTTCTCCATGATCCACTAAGAAACAGAAGATACTTCTTGTCCCAGGGAAAAGAGAACTGGCAGTGGGTGAAGTATTTGGATCAGCGCCCCCCGTGAGACAGTTTTAGGGTGTTTTATATTTAGTGCATTATTTTCCATATTTTAAATTCATTTTTTTGCTTTATTTTACAGAGAGAAATAGCATTATAGGTTCCAACACTCATTTTATAGCTTCATAATGGAAAATATGCATCTTACCAGGTTTGCCATAATCCAACAAGTAAATATTATATAAAGCAATGAAAAGGTTTAGAAAAATCTGGGGTATGGATTGATAGGCTTCTCCGTATTAATTGTTTATTAATTAGTATTAATTAATATTAGTATTAATTAGTATTAATCTTTTTCAACCAAGCTGCCAGTAGTCCTAGGATTTAGGCAGCGCGACCAGTGAATGGAGGGCCCCGAGGACCCTTCCCCAGCATGAGAGGGGAGGGGGAGAGATAAAGAAGAGATGTAGAGAGAGAAAGAGGATGGAGATGGGAGGAGAGTATGGGTAGAGGACAGAGAAAAGAGAAAGAAGAAGATATAGAAGCGGTGAGAAGAAGTGAAGAATGGGAAGAGGGAAAGAGATAGGAGGGGAGGACAAGAGGGGGGAAAGGGGAGAAATAAGGAGAGATAGGAAAGTGGAGTGAAAAGGGGATGGGATAGAGAGGGGTGTGTAGAGAGGAAGAGACAAGTAGGGCGATGAAAGGGGTTGAAGAGAGAAGAGAGTGGGATGAGATGGGAAAGAAAGAAGGATGAGGGGAAAGAGGTGAGAGAAGGGATGACAGAAAGAGGGAAGAAAAGGTGGGAATGGCATAAGGAATTGGGAGAGGGGGAGAGTATGGATGAGAGAGGAGAGATGAGGGGAAGGAGAAGGGGATGAGAGAAAGGTAAGGTAAGAGAATGAGCGAGAGATAATGGGAAGAAAGGGGGAGGATAGGGAGAGAGAAGAGGTGAGAGAGATAGGAGGAATGAGAGGAAGGCAGGGTAAGAGAATGAGAGAGAGAGATAATGGGAAGAGAGAAGAGGTGAGAGAGATAGTAGGAATGAGGGGAAGAGGAGAGGATGAGAGAAAGATAATGGGAAGAAAGGGGGAGGATAGGGAGAGGGAAGAGGTAAGAGAGAAGAGGTGAGAGAGATAGGAGGAATGAGGGGAAGAGGAGAGGATGAGAGAAAGATAATGGGAAGAAAGGGGGAGGAGAGGGAGAGAGTAGAGGTGAGAGAGATAGGAGGAATGATGGGAAGAGGAGAGGACGAGAGAGAGAGATAGTGGGAAGAAAGGGGGAGGAGAGGGGTATAGTAGAGGTGAGAGAGATAGGAGGAATGAGGGGAAGAGGAGAGGATGAGAGAAAGGGAAGGTAAGAGAATGAGAGAGAGATAAACAGGTATAAGGAGATGGAGAGAGAAGGGAGAAGAAGCGTGAGAGCCATAGGGGGCCACGAGAGGACCAGGGGGAGAGGGCCCCCTGGAGGTGAGGGCCCTGGTGCAGCTGCACTGTTACACTGGTGGTAGCTCCGCCCCTGATACTACCATTAACCCTTTTCCTTACTCTGCAATGAAAGTAATGAAGGTATTTATTCCATTTGCATCAGATTTATATGTGAGAGCCACAGATTTACTCCTGAAGTAGAATTAGGCAAAAAGCTAAAAAAGAAAAGAGGTCACACAGAGAACATAATGCAGTCGATCTAAACTATATTTATTTAGGATGTTAAAATATACTCACAAAGGATTTTCTTTTTTAAAGCATCAGCTCCATTGGGATATATCGGCCGGAGCTACACACAACATGCCTATATAATAATATGCCAATGTAAAACACATATTTGCACATCAATCACCCCTAGTGAGGGTACAATGTGTATACAATAATAGATAAAAAGTGGGTTAAAATACTTTAAAAATATAACTATTAGGTCATAAGATAGACTTCAAAATTCTAAGAATAGACTTAAATAGTATTTTATTGCGTTGTTCAGTCGTGTCCGACTCTCAGTGACCACACATGGACTGTAACACACCAGACACATCTTTATGTTTATGGTCATGCTGATCCACTTGTTTTTCATGGCAGAGACACTGGAGTGGGTTGCCAGTTCCTTCTCCAGTGAGTCACAGCATACAGCTCCTTGTATCCCAAGGTGGTCTCCCATCCAAGTACTGACCAGGCGCAACCCTGCTTAGCTTCAGGCTGGTGTGACCTGACTGGAATCGAACCCAGGTCACAGCGGTGAAAGCACTGAATCCTAACCACTGGACCACCAGGGAACCCAAATAGTATTTATTGGACCACTATTATGAAGACCTTGACTTGATATTGGGCAAAATATTAAGATAAAGAAATACAGCTGCCATTTTTAATTATGATATGAAATTATCATTTGATCATAACAGGATTAGACTCATGGGAGAACGCTTGGGTTCAAAGATAATCTCTATTCAGTCCTATTGAAAAACCACCACTATGAATAGCCACTTCACACAAACTGAATAGAGAGCAAGTCCCAGTAAGATAACCCTCTTAGGCTCCAAGCAAACTAACAGTCTAAAATGGAATTGCACATGACACCAACTAAATTTAATATCTGTGGAAAATATTGTAAGATATTTCCCCAAAATATTAGAGACACAGCAACGGTCTGACTTCTGGAAGACATGAGAAGTACACAAGAAACAAACACAAACACAGCTGTTTATAAATAAAAAGCATCTTAAATTGGTATAGAAGTTAGACTTATTTCATGTGTAAGTTATCTGAAACATCCTCAGCTAATGGTCTTATCAACAGTAATTAATTAAGATTAGCAGTTGGGGGAGATAAAGAAGATAAGCATGTCCAGGTGGTATACATGTGTATAATGATACAGACTTAAGAATTAAATGCCTCTCACCATTACTGTTTTTCATCTGGGCATGCTTATCATTTTCACCACTTTATCAATGCTTATTTTAATTAAAGGGATAACATTTTTAATCACATATAATAGTTGTGGTAATTGCGAGTTGTCGTCATTGCGAGTTGTTGAAAGTTACGGGCTTACGCATGCCGAAGGTGATTATCGCGAGGCCCGAAAGTTACGGGATAGACGGGGGCTGCAATGAGCGTCCGAAGGCCTGTAAGGTAGAGGGGGGGGGGGGGGGGCGGAAAGGCTCGCAATGAGCACCAAAGGCTCGCAACAGAGGCACCCAATCGCTTCCGAGTTACGGGCTTAAAAAAAAAAAAGCCACAATTTTGTTTTTGAGCCTGTAACTCGGAAGCCGTTGGGAGGCCGCCAAAAGACGCCTATTAATTAGAAAATGAATTTCCAACCTCACACTCAGCACAGGGGAGAGGCAGGGAGCCTGGAAGTGAGCGTAAAAGCTAATTTGCTATTTAATTGGCGTTTTTGGGAGGTCTCAGAACGGCTAGGTGAGGAAAAAAATGGCGGCCGTAAAGACCGTAACTTGGAAGAGCATTTCGGGCTGGGGAAAATGGATCAATTTCACCAAGCCCGCAAATGATTTCACACCCGTAAATGGCAAAAGAAGCATAGGGGAGGGAGAGGTGGGAGAGGTTGGAAAGAGACACAGTGGTGAGAGAGGGGGGGGGGGTGGAGAGACACAGGGGAGGGAGTAAAGGGGGGAAGGGACACAAGAGAAGTGGGAGAGAGACACAGGGGAGGGAGAGGGGGGAAGAAACAGGGGAGGGAGGGCGGAGAAGACACAAAGGAGGGAGGGGGAAAAGACACAGGGGAGGGAGAGGGAGGGAAGACACACAGGGAAGGGAAAGGGGGGGAAGATACACAGGTGAGTAAAAGAGAGGGGAACGAGATAAAGGGGAGAGAGAGGGTGGAAAGAGACACAGGGGAGGGAGATAAGGAAAAAAAAATAACATGGCAGTTACGGGCTTGCGCATGCCACGTCCAGCGATGAGTGGGAAAGCTGCTCATTGCTGGGCAAGCGATGAGCGCCAAAGGCGCCTATTGTGAGGCCCAGAAAGTAGAAGGGGGACAGCCTCACATTGTGTGGCAAACAGCATTGCCAAGGCTTCAAATTTTATTGCCGCTAGTATTAACATAAACTACCTAAGTGTTTGTTTGCCAATCTCAACATCATTATATTAACAAGTGCTTAAAAGTTCTGAAACCTTCCAAATAGTCCCAGCAATGGTCTCCCCCCCCCCCCAGCCGCTCATGTACATAGTGTTTCTATTGGTACCAGATGTACTAGCCAATCACAGGTGTTTCTCCACAGCAATACTACAGAGACACTGTGTGTGGACCTTGCTATGCACTATTTGGAAGGTTTCAGTGAGTAAGCACTTTTAAGCACTTGTTAATAAAACAATGTTTAAATATGCAAATAATTTAGTAATTAGTAATTTATTTTAATATTAAAAACAGGGAATGTCCATATCCTTTTAATCACTGTTAATAAAATAACTAACTTCTCTATCAGTTTTATGGCAGCACGTCTGCTTAGAATTTTTGCAATTCTGCTTATCTTTCTGTGCACTTTTCTGCAATAAATTGAAACAATAAGTTTACATATGTACTTCCCATGTATCCTTCTTACTAATGTTACAATGTTTCCTGGATTTTACTTCTCTTTTTGTATATTTTGTGCCACTTATTTACCATATCTCAATATTTTATTGTAATTATTTACCATATCCCAGTGCTGGATCTTTCCTGTTATTTGCCCACCAGTGCAGTAGAGTTTAGCAGGTGTTGTATCGCCGTGCACCACAGACTTTGTTGAATTTGTGCTTAGGGTTAACATTAGGATTACTGGTTATGGATAGAGGTTAGGTTTAGGGTTAGTGTTAGCGTTTAGGGTTTTTGATTAGGGTTTGAGTTTTGGATTAGGGTTAATGTTAGGGTTTGGATTAGGTTTAGTGTTAGCGTTTAGGGTTAGGGTTTGAGTTTTGGATTAGGGTTAGTGTTATATGTTATGGGTTAGGGTTATGAATAAGTGTTGGGGTTTTAATTAGAAATAGGTTTAGTGTTTTGAATTATGGTTAGTGTTATGTGTTAGGGTTAGTCTAGTGGCATAGTAAAGTAGTGGAAGGAAGATAACAGGAAATACTCCTAGTGTTTATTTTAATGATGTCCCATATCCCAGCTTTGCATGCTGGGTGTTTCTATTCCAGGTATTCCCTATCCCAGCCCTATGTCCACTCCAGCCCATGTCCAGTCCAGGCCCTGGTGCATCCTGGTCTTTGTAGTCCTGGGTTATACAACCAGCTCTATACCAGGACTGGATTCCAGGCTGTGCTGACCTGGAGCTAGCTGCACATGACCTGCTGCCTCTGCTCATATCACTCAGCATCAGTCCAGGCTCTGCTTAGGTTGGTGTGAGGGTACTGCTAGTCTGCCTGGGACTGAATGGGTTAAATGAGGGGAGTGGCTGAATGATAACTAATGAATGAGCTGGAGTTGTCGCTGATGCGGCACTGAAGTGGTTAATCAGCTCCCACACGCAGTGCTCTGTGGCCACGCCCCCTCCTGCACCCTCCAGTAGTATCCACAGCCTGGCCTGGGAGGCTCTATGTACATAGGAAGGCCGGGCCTCTCATACAGGTACTGGCTCTGCTGCTGACACCGACTGGTGCTGGGCTCAGGCACTGAGGGGGAGAGGGACTGCTGAGTCACAGGGACAGGTAAGGAGCTGGCACTGGGGGAGGGCACTGGGTGATTGGACTGGGCACTGAGTGAGGGAACTTGGCACTGGGAAAGAGGACTGGGAAATGGATAAGAGGACTGGGCACTGGGTAGGAGGGCTGTGTGATGGGACTAGGCACTGGGTATTAGGGCTGTGTGATGGGACTGGGCACTGGATAAGGGGACTGGGCACTGGATAAGGGGACTGGGCACTGTATAAGAGGACTGGGCACTTGGTAAGAGGACTGGGTGATGGGACTGGCCACTGGATAAGAGGACTGGGCACTGGGTAGGAGGGCTGTGTGATGGGACTGGGCACTGGGTAAGGGGACTGGGCACTGGGTAAGAGGACTGGGCACTGGGTAAGAGGACTGGGCACTTGGTAAGAGGACTGGGTGATGGGACTGGCCACTGGATAAGAGGACTGGGCACTGGGTAGGAGGGCTGTGTGATGGGACTGGGCACTGTATAAGGGGACTGGGCACTGGATAAGAGGACTGGGAAATGTATAAGAGGACTGGGTGATGGGACTGGGCACTGGGTAAGAGGACTGGGCACTGGGTAAGAGGACTGGGCACTTGGTTAGAGGACTGGGTGATGGGACTGGGCACTGGATAAGTGGACTGGGCACTGGATAAGTGGACTGGGCACTGGATAAGTGGACTGGGCACTGGGTAAGAGGACTGGGTGATGGGACTGGCCACTGGATAAGAGGACTGGGCACTGGGTAGGAGGGCTGTGTGATGGGACTGGGCACTGGATAAGAAGACTGGGAAATGTATAAGAGGAATGGGTGATGGGACTGGGCACTGGGTAACAGGACTGGGCACTTGGTCAGAGGACTGGGTGATGGGACTGGGCACTGGATAAGAGGACTGGGCACTGGATAAGAGGACTGGGCACTGGATAAGAGGACTGGGCACTTGGTCAGAGGACTGGGCATTGGATAAGTGGACTGGGCACTGGGTAGGAGGGCTGTGTGATGGGACTGGGCACTGTATAAGGGGACTGGGCACTGGGTAACAGGACTGGGCACTTGGTCAGAGGACTTGGTGATGGGACTGGGCACTGGGAAAGAGGACTGGGCACTATGTATGTCTGGGTACCTTGGCAGTGCAGGGGGCACTGTGTGAGTTATATGATCACTATAAGATGACAAGGTCTTGGTACAGTGAATTTGTGATTTGGTGCCCTGTGTGAGTGGGCCACTATGAATGTGTTATATGGGCACTATGTGAGTTATTTGGTCACTGTAAGATGGCAAGGTCCTGGTACTGTGTCATCTGGTGCATTGTCTGGGTGGCACTATGGATGTGTTATATGGGCGCTGCGTGCCTACTGTGTTTGTAATGTGGGCACTGTGTAAGTGTGTGATCTGATGCCCTGTGTGTGGTTATGATACTGGCACCAGCTGCACTGTGTACCCCTATATACTGTGCCACTTACACACTGTCACTGGATCTAAAGGTTAAGATCATAAACACATCTTCTAGACCCAGTGACATAGGGCAGGTGTACTGATAACAATCCTAATAATAACATGTCACTGACTGTATTGTGCTATCACTGTGTTATTACCGGTCTTCTTGACCCTATGTTTGTGTCCCTCAGTACTCCTGCTGCATCTTATCCAGGGCACTAAGTGCCTGCTTCGCTACTGTATCTGTGTAATTGTCTGCCACTTCTGCTCTGTGATCTTGGCACTGTGTCCCTGGCACCACCACAATATATATATATATATATATATAATTTCTGTAATGTGTCCGTGTGGATTTCACATAGATCCCAGATTAGAGAGTGGATCATGGTCCCCAATGTGGCACCCCATTAGTGTGTAGAATTACTCCTCTGTTTTGGGGTAACGTTACTCACTGTGGGAAAGTAATAGCAAACTCTGGATGTGACCTGAAGACGCTGGGACACCCTGAGACATCATAAGGAGATCTCTCTTCCTGTTGTGGAACTATTTTAATTAATATTGGCCAGCCTTTATGTGCGGGCATTCACCATGGCACAGTGTATTTGGAATGATGAATTAAAATAAAGGAAACATTTGTTTATGACTAGGGCATTCAGTAAAAGTGGCACAGCAAGGGATCCAGTTATTGCACAAAGGACAATTACACAGATAGACAAAAGTAATTGATTATTTTTTTTAAAAAAAGAGAAGAATTGTGTTCTAATGCAACGTATTTTTGCAACCAATTTATTTTTTCTAAGTCCCGCGGGTCATAATTATTTTTGTCTAAGTCCCGATTTCCTCATCCCGTGTTATTTATTTATTTTTAAGTCCTGCTTTTCCGAGTTGTTTTTTACCGCGAGTGAGGCGCCGTAGAGCTTCCACCTCCGCAAATGCGGACACTCACTTTGCGAGGTCCGCATTCGCGGCCTGCAATGATCCTTCAGCTCCTTGCAGCTGGCGTGGGAGCTTCCACCTCCGCAAATGCAGCTCTCATTTCGCGAGGTCCGCATTTGCGTCCGGAACTGCGTCCCTCGCATGGCGACGACTCGCCGTTTGACAACTATTATATGTGATACTGACAGACTGTTAAATTCCTCTGTTTCTATCCCCATTTATCCAGCTGGTCATGCGCTTCTACTTTATCACACCCAGAGCTAATCAATTGCCCTTGATAAGGAGCATTAGAGAGTGATATCCTGCATAAATAATGTAACCCTTTCAGTGAATAGCGTTAACAATAACCAACTGTGATTATATGTGTACTTTACATTTTATGCAAAACTAGATCACTTTACCAGATCTGTCGCAGCTCCTTGAAGGGTCAGCTGAGACTTGGCCCTTTCTTATAGCTGGCACCAATTCTGTCACTTTACGCCCTAACAATAAGTGCTGGGTTCCTGTTGTTCCACCAGGAAGTGACAGATACCCTTACATTACAATGGGCCCCCTTCTGTGAGGAGGGTTTCACTTTTGCTTTACCTTGTATGTAATCACAGCCCGGCCCGCCATGCAAAGTGACCCTGCTCTGTTTGCATTTGAATATTCATTGCACATGTAAATCTAGATTTGCAAATACAGATACCTGGTCCCTTTTTTCTCCATACAACGCCAAAACAATATTAACACATTGCAAAAGAATGGAGAGCCCAATTTTTAAGCTTAAAAGCCCATATTTGTAACTGTTCCTAGTGAGTTGTGCCCTATTTCTTCTCCAGACCAGCTGCCTACATGTACAGCAATTCCGCTAATGATCTAGTTGCGCTAACTCCCATGATGCATTATTTCAGCTAATTAGATAAACTAGGGATCGCTGATATCATTTGTAATGACTTTTTTTAATTAATGAATATGATAGATTAGCTAAGCATTCTCATCAGTGGGAATATATATGAGCAACACAAAATTATCCGGTAGAACTTTATTAAATCTATATCTCAGTCTTATTTTTTTTTAAAGGGATATGGCAGGTTTCTGGGTTTACTAAGTATATAATATACCTGTCTCTCTATTTACTTTTATGTACTTTATTTTGTTAAGAAGTGCTTATAAGCTCTCTTTTTACTGCCTAAAATCAAACAAATAGTCTCTGTATGGGTCTGCCCTCTGTAGCTCACGAAGACCCAGGCTCTGTGCAGTGTCTCATACTAACCAATCAGTGACCATGTATCAGCAACATTCTACAACATACTGCGAAGATGTAATCACTGATAGGCTAGAAAATGACACTGTACATCCAGCCCTACAGAGTCCTTGTCTGCATACACTGCAGAGGGCAGACCTATACAGGGACTATTTGTTTGTTTTTAGACCACAAAAACAGAACTTTTAAGCACCTTTTAAAATAAAGTATGTAAAAATAAATCGATGCGCAGGTATATTGTATACCTAGTACAATCCAGGAATCTTACTTGTCCCTTTTTTATAAGTTTTACATGATGCAAAAAAGCCAAAATGGATCCCTCTATTCATAAACAGAACCTTCAGAAATTCAGATTTTTCTCTAAAATTGGTTTTATGCTTATGCTTTACCCAGCTGCTAATGGTGTTAGTTTTTTTCTCGAACTACAGTGGTCCTTTAACTGGACACAGGAATTGTTTCAGTGAAAAATATAATTTTAATAGTACAGATAATAATAATAATAATCACTAATATAGTTTCCGTAATGCGCACAGCATGACAAGAAACAGAGGGGGGGGGGGGGGGGGGGGGGGAGGGGGGAAGGGGGAAAGAGACACAGGGGAGGGGGGAAGGAGGAAAGAGACACAGGGGAGGGGGGGCGGACACAGGGGAGGGGGGAAGTGGGAAAGAGACACAGGGGAGGGGGGAAGTGGGAAAGAGACACAGGGGAGGGGGGACGGACACGGGGGAAGGGGGAAGATACAGGGGGGGAGACACATGGGAGAGGAGGTAAGAGACAAGGGGGAGGTAGAGGGGGGAAGAGACAAGGGGGAGGTAGAGGGGGGGAAGAGACACAGGAACACAGGAGACGGAGGGAGGGGGCACAGGGAAGGGAGGGGGGGGGGAGAGATACAGGGGAAGGTGGTGGGAAATAATATCTTGTCATTTATGTTGTGCATACGACTAGTAATAACGATATCAAACACATTTTCTATTTTGATTCACTGAAAATGCTAAATTAGGACCATTTATCAACTGCATAGCTCTACCCCTTTAATGTGCAATTCCCCTTGAGAGTTGTTTTTTTTTTAACCTTGTTGGCACTTTGTCAATCAATACGCAGTGTTTCTTTAAGGGGAAGATTTTATTACAATCTTTAAAACTAAATCAACTTCCTGTTGGTAACATTCCCTTTAACAATTAATTATACATTTGCTCTGAATAAAAACAAAATATGAAGTTTCATATTCAATGTAACCTTTTGTAATATGTGTTTCATTTCTTTTGCAGTGTATGTGCCTTTAAGAGCGTGCCTGCAGAGTGGGAATCTCCTGAGTTCCAGGAATAATGCATTTTTTCCGGATATCGTACATGTCCCTGAGCTACTAACATTGTGAGGACACTATAAAGAAGAGGAATTGTTCTTGGTTTTTTTTTTTCTTTTTCTTTCTTGAATTTCCCCTCCAGCCTCTAATGGGAAACCAGACACGATGACATTCTCACAGCCCAGGTGAAGTCAGGGACTTTTTTATTTTTTATTTTTTTTGGCCAGTTTCTGGAACCAAAATGGTTTTTATTTCCACTTTGAGGACCGGCGATGCTTGGAAATAATCATCAGTGCTACCTCGTTCCTCTGCTTGGGCCTCGGCACTTCTGATGATTGGCTGGAACAACATGGCGTTCTCCATGACATAGTGGCTAGACATGACATTTGCAGGTTTATTCTTGTTTTATTTATTTTTTTTACCTGTTGGATATCATAGGAGGGCGTATTTTTTTTTTTAATAACGCACGTGGATGTTACAATAAGTCATGTCTTGGTTTGGAGAAGCTCAGTGGTTCTTTCTGGTGTCCCTGTTTGTCGCCGCGCTGGTCACTCTCGCGGTTTATCTTGGACAGTACGCCGTGGGCTTGTTCTGGACACGTTGGAGGAAATCTTCCAGTTCTTACGCACACGGCGAGGCGGATTCGCTCCTTTCTTGGATTCTTTCTCTGAGCAGCTGGAGGAACCAGTGGTTAAGAGCCTGGATTACTGCGCTCAACGTGGAAGCGGGTAAAAGAGGAGTAAGTATCACTTTCATAAACCAATAACAGAACCAGTGCAGTTTGGGAAAAACATCAGCTGTCTGAAATATGTAACGACTAAGCGCATTAGCACTTGTGAGCATAAAAGCAATTTTAGAGAAAATCATTATAGGTATATGGAAGCTTCCATGGTCTTGGCTTTTTCTAATCTATCATCTGCAGCTGAAACCAGGAACACACATTACATGGAGTCATTCTATACATTTTATTTAAAAATAAAATTTGGTTTCCACACCCCCAGAGCTGCTTACATAGGCACCTTGTACTAACCAATAAAAATACTGTATTCAAGTATATGTGTTTAACCCTATAACCATCAAGCTAACAGCAGCACAATGCAGTGATCCAGAGTAGCACTGCCTGAGCTGCTTCTTTATGGTGGGAATAAAAGACTACACATCCCATGATACTTTGCTGCAGAGACTTAATCCCCAGACATTGCAACAATGTTGTAGCTGCCTCTGATTGGCCACAACGTATTATGAATTCTGAGCTAATTTAGCTTCGATTTTAGCGTCCGTTCCTTCTCAAAATCAACTGCCAGGAAACTGAAAACATTTGCAAACTTTAGGGTAAGATTATTAATGTTTATTTTGGGGATTTGTTTGATGCAAAACATGTTTGCATACACTACTGATTCTCCTATATCAGATGCTTAATAATCCAGGAAACTTCTATATACCTTGTTAACCGCAGTAATTCTGAAGCAGTAACCTCTCATTTTTTTTTTTGTATGTTATTGGGGGGGGGTTGCAGTGTTATATGAACTTATAAACTCCTTACATCCTGCAGGAAGGAAGCAGATTTCCCAGAATGAGAGGGCAAGGGGTCTTGCTTTAGACTATAGAATGTGGCAGGGAAAGTTATACATTATAGGACCGCGTCCAGTAGAGCTCTATTCAGTATATAACATGAGTAAACTAAAGTGTTGTAATCTCACATGCTATTGTGCATCACATGCATGTCTTTACAGTGTTTGAGCAAGCATTACTAATCCAGTAAACTGGATGGACAGGGATTTGACTTTTCCACAAGCAATATACTTAAAGGCATATCTAAATTTCCTGGATTATGAATTCATCCGATAGAGGAGAATCAGTGGTGTATGCAAACATGTTTTATGCACGACAAAATACCAAAATAAACATTAACAAACTAACCCTGATGTTTGCTTAATCTCTTGAGTTTGCAAGCAGCCCTCAAAATCACTGCTAAAATTAGCATACAATTCATAATTTGTTTTAGCCAATCACAAGCAGCTATACATTTTAACACAGTGTAACAATCAATAATGGCAGTTTGTGCAGGAAGGAATCATGGGATGTGTAGTTCCCCTGTAGGAGGAGCCAGACTCTGATCTGTAGATCTCTACATTGTGCTGCTTTTGGCTTGAATGTTAGTAAAGTGTTTATATCCGAATTTAAATGCAGTTTTTCTATTGGTAGGTACACTGTGCCTATGTAGGCAGCTCTGGGGTGTGGAAAACAAGTTTTTTATTTTTAAATAAAATAAATCTGTATGTGTCTAGTATGAATCAAAGTAATGTGTGTGTCTGATATAAGCAGCATGTGTTAGATTATATTCCCTTTAAGTTCATGATTGACTTGAGGACTGCACATTAAGATAAACCACTTTAACAAGAATGAATGTAAAAAAGTACAGTAAAGGGATTGTTTATCACCCTTAACAGGAGCCAGTTCTCCCAATTTGTATAATCAAGTTTTACTCTGATAACAAATCGGTTATTGGGGTACCCTTCAATTGTGCATTGGGTCAAATCCCATTTAGTAAGTTATTCTATAGGCCAGGGGTGGGCAAGTTTGGTCCTGGAGAGCCCCACGCAGGCCAGGATTTGAGGATATCCCTGCTGCAAAACAGGTGAGAGAATCACTTCTTCAGTTATCCTGATTGACTCACCTGTGGACAAAAAGGATATCCTCAAATACAGATCTGTGTGCGGCTCTCCAGGACCAGACTTGTCCTTCTCTGCTATAGAAGAAGGCAGTAGATGATCCGGATTTGAGAGTCATTTGATTTATATAGTGGCTATTACTTAAATGTGTATGAAAGTGAGGTGGGGTATGAATGCATCCTGTAGAATGCATCATAATCCAGCTAGTAAAAAATGTTTGCCTGAAAAAATGTGCTGGGGTGATGTAGGCACCCCCAGCAACTGAGATTTGCATATTGGATATCTCTTCCTTTTTTTTTTTCTTCTTCTTTTTAATGAGATATCGAATATACAGCACTTGCGCATGCTGATTGGCTAAAGGAAAGTGTCTGAAATCATGTGACTTCCCACAGTAGGGCAGATTACAGGTGCTAATTGAGCATGTCTGCACAATCTCCAGGCAAAAAAGAAACATTGTATAAGTTATTCTAATTATCCCTGGAAATTGCTGGGGGGTGTTAACATTGAGAGAAAACAGTTTGCAAAAGCAAGAAATTCAGCAATCTTCAGGGTAATGGTTTAACTGCTTTCTTTGAAAAAAAAAAATTTGCATGAAGAAATTTCAGACACTATAAAATCTTCTCTATCGGATGCAATAATAACGTAGCTCACTTTCATATACCTTTTAATTGAATTAATAATGCTCTTCAGTCACCCTCGATCAAATTCCAGATTAAAAGCCAATCTGGAGAGTTCAAAAGTAACATTTACTATACCTGATCCTACCTATAGACTGAATCCTGTTAGATCATTTGCCTTGGAAGAGCAGTAGGTGCTGCTGTCCAACCTTGCGACTGAGTCCCGTCCTGACACACGTTTCGCCACCAGCTTATATGTATATATACTATCTCATACAATCTATTCCTGACTACTAGTATATTGTTGCTAATTGGTATAATATTTCTTCTTGGAAGTAATTCCCATTTGTCCAGTCCTATATTGTGGACCAATCCTTTTGAACTTGTATTTTGCATTGTTGTTCTGGTTCTTATTATTTTATCCTAATTTTGTCCTTGCTTTAATAGTAAGGGTTGGTACTTGTGTATATTTAGGGTGTTTTCAGTTGTCACAGGTGATCTCTCTTCTGGTTTAAGCATGTACTATATAGTCTGTTTCATGTCCTTCTTTAATAGATATGGAAGGTTTTTGGATTTTACTAGGTATATAATATACCTGAGTATGTATTTACTTTTGCTTTATAAGCTTTATTGTTACTGCATAAAATCAAACAAATAGTCCCTGTATGGGTCTGCCCATTGCAGGGTATGGAGACACAGACTCTGTCAGACTGGATGTGCAGTGTAGTGTCCTAACCAATCTGTGACCATCTCTCAGCAGCATGTTGCTGATATGTGGTCCCAGATAGGCTAGGACACTACACTGGACATCCAGCACTACAGAGCCTGTGTCAGCATACGCTGCAGTGTCTCAGACCGATACAGGGACAATTTTAAACCGAGCTTATAAGTGTGTCTTAATAAAATATATTATGTTAATGTAAATAGATAGACAGGTGCATTTTATATAAGTGGTAAATTCCAGGAACCTCCATATCCCTTTAGTATTTTTTACACTTTTTGTAATGTAATGTAATGCTCGGAACAAAGCAGCTGCTCCACGTCCCTTTAACATAAGCAGCTGTTATACAAATCCATGTTGTTTTTGCCCTGGGCAGGTGAGCTGTGCAGTGAGTGACCGAGCTTTGTGGTGATGTATTACTGAGCGCTGCGTGGCCGCCCATGGGTCCTGCAGCTGTGCGCCGCGGTACATGGCACTGCTCTCCTCCTGCATGTGGGAACACAGGCACTTATTGCAGAACACTCTCGAGTGTTAAAGTTATTTGGTTAAAGGGGGCATTGAAGTTCCATCATTTCCATTCAATATTTAAAAAAATGGCTTCTAAGATGCATATATAAACAGTACATTTTCTATGTACTTTGATTTTTTTTTTTTTAAGTGCTTAAAAGTTCTTTTTTCTGCCTAAAATCATACAATTTGTACCTGTTCGCCCTTCAGCTTATGAAGACACAGGCTGTTGTCTCATATTAACCAGTCAGTGACCATACCACAGTAGATAGGCTGCTCTTTGGCTCTTACAGGCACAGGCTGCAGATTGGGGGGGGGGGGGGGGGGGGGGGGGGGCGCGATAGCATCCAATGCAGGCCATTTTTTTGTGCAATAGTTGCTCATGTGCTGTGAACCAGTCTGATACTGTCAAAAGTATTCTCTGGCAACCTAGTGATGCCGTTTGTGAAACTTTCCATGCTAGAGGTTCCCTGGGGGTCCGGTTGTGTAGGATTTGGTACTTTCACCGCTGTGACCTGGGTTCAATTCCATTCAGGGAACCAAGAGGTCACACCACCCTGAAGCCAAGCAGGGTTGGGCCTGGTCAGTACTTGGATGGGAGACCACCTAGGAATACCAGGAGCTGTATGCTGTGAACCGCTGGAGAAGGAACTGGCAACCCACTCCAGTATCTCTGCCATGAATACCAAGTCAATCAGCATGTTGTGTTGTAGTCCATGAGGCCACATAGTGCATGAAAGGTTCGGTCGTGTCCCACTCTATGTCAATGTTTTTTTACTGAAAGCACTGCAACCACACACCTTTATCTACCATTCATTTAAAGAAGCAGACTGTAAACGTCACTATTTATTATAATTTATAAAGAGTTCTGCAGAACTAAAAGCAATGAGTCCCAAACGTGGTATAATGGAAAACTGTGTGTAATGTCATTTTATTAATTGAATCTCAATAAAATGTGTTTTCTTGCCTAAAGTTGACATTAAAATATGTCCTTTTTAACTGTGGGTCAGCCCTTCAGCTCTACCTCCTAATGATTGCTCCTTACTCCATGGAGTCTACCTCAATTGTTTTCTGTCTAAAGTCATCTGATGAGAAGAATAAGCATGTATAGGTCACACGGAGTCTTAGCCTGATTAGCATCACACTGATGAGTCCTATTAAAGGATGAAACGGTTCCGTTTCTTGGTGGATTAGCCGTCCCATACACGTCCAATAGTGCTGAGGGTAAAAGGCGCACTATACATCCACTCAGGAGGAAACGTGAGCAACTGTGACATGGGTGGGCACCATCGCATATGGAACGCAATTTAAATGTTGTCTCTCTCTACTTTTTGTAAAGGTGAATTTAATCTTTGAAAGGGACTATGTATTATTTATTTTATTAAATGGTATTCATGCCCCACCCAACATTTTATATTGAAGTGGAAGCATTCCATTTTGAGGTGGAAACAGATTTTCGGACCTATTTTAGGCAATGTTCATAAGTGTATTAATTGCTTGCTTAATTTTATTGCTACAAAAATATGTGCACCTTTTGTACAAACTAATTACAGCTTGGAGCAGTGACTGGTACGTTACTGCCAAATGGCTGGGAATTGCAGACCCCTCTGGCTACTTTTGACTTTTCCCCCCTTGGTTTCTGTTTACATTTTAAACCGTATTTGGCACTTTAGAAACCACACGAAAAGAGATGGAAACTATTTGTTAAGAAAATGCAAACCCATTATGTTGTTCATTTTAAAGGGACTCACCCCAAAATCAAGCTGTTGTGTTTTCTTTCTTAAAAGATCATGAAAAACTGGCTATATATTGTGTTTATATGTTGTTTCTGTATTTATATGCACATTAATTAGCTGTGTTGATGTGCTAATTAGGATGATAGTCTGCTTATCTGTCTCTGTAGTGGGTAAAATAAAAAGCTGCAATGTTATCTGGCAGTTAGACCCCTATCCCACCCTTAACAATTACTCTGGGCTGCACATTAGCATACAGGAGCTGCAAAATAAATTCTAAATATTTCAGAAATTATTTACTCTAGAGAAAAACTGCTAGTACAATGTATAGCCATATACATCATTAAAGAAGCCACCTGCAAAATATACTTTACAGTTGTCTTGCACTGTGGCATGGTTCCCCTGTTTTTCTTTTCCCAGAGAACACGATTAGTTCAGCTATCCCCAGGTGAGATGCTATTCCATGATGTAGAGAAGCTAGGTTATCATGGGAAACCGCATCCAAGGATGTCCTCTGTAATAGAATCAATTGGCTGAGAAGCCAAAAACTTCTGCAAGTCCAATTCCTATCAACTTTCTTTCTTTCTTTCCTTCCTTCCTTCCTAGCCCCCTCACCTGATATTCCCACTTGCAGATTATATTATCTGACCACTAGTGGCAGATAGCATATTACATACTAGAGCCATTCACCTCAAATGACTTTCAATCAGATCCATTCCCCCTTCTACTAAATGAAAAACCTTTCAAATTTTGCACACCTTCCTACCCAATGAAACTTTCACTTCCTTATCTGTTTGTTCTTGCCCGGGTTTCTGCCTCTTTCTGACGAGTTTCCAATCTTGTAGGGGCTTTGGGAAAAAAGCACTTACTACAAACATTTTAAGCTCAAAACAAAGCCCTCTGTTCTCTAGTTTGTTAACATTGTATTTTTCCTTGTTTTAATCCCCTATATAGCACTACGGAATATGTTGGCACATTACAAATAAAGGTTAATAATAAAAAAAATAATGATTATTGGTAAAATATGAGATTACCGGGGGAGGAGAAAGCATGGGATCCATGAGACCACCGTGAAGCTGTTTATGAAGCAGACATTTTTTGTTGTTCAATTGTTCTTCTATTTTAAACTTTATGTCTAGTTGGTTCACAATGAAGATACATTTTTTCCAGTGTCCCATTAAAGGACCACTATAGTGCCATAAAAAAAAGGCAAGGGGAAAATCTGAAGTATTGAAGACTCTGTTTATAGCCAAATTAATTTTGTCTTTGTTACATCACTTCCTGGTAGCATGCCGATCCCTACCAAAAAAAATGTTAAATCCGATCCAACAGGGATTTAATTAAATAATTAACAAAATAAAAACCTAGAGAAGGTCTCAATTATAACAACTCATCCATGAGCTCCTGGCTAATATAAATATATATATATATATCCCGTCAAAATATTACGGCAATGGAATTGTAAGTGAGCTAATGCTGTTAAAGAGCTGACAATCTGTTTTGATGTTGCCGCAGCATACAATGTGTGTTTTCAGTGTTGTGGAGCTGCTGTGTAAGTGTGAGCAATGTGTGCAGTGTAAATAGTGTGCGTGCGCAAGTAAAATCCGTTAGTGTAGCCGGGTACTTCCGCATTGTGTAAGTTAGTGTTGTAAAATAGCGCCTAATGTATGTGGTACGCGGCTGTGGCTGATTTTGCGTCCTTGTTGTTGGACCTCGTACGGCTTTTTCGGAAAATCTGTATGTGCTTAGTGGTGTTTTGCGTGTTCACAGTCCTGTAGCCTCGTTTTTTTCGGCGGCCATTTTTTCTCTCGCTTAGGGGATTTTCGGGTGTCTAAACTCTTTAATTTCTACTTAAATTGAGTTGTAACTTCACTTTTAGAGGTGCTGGGTGCCCCCCTTGTTGTGGGTAAGCTTTTTTTTTGTGGTTTTAGTGTCTTCATGTGAGCGGGTTTCGGCCGCTAATGTCGTAATATTTTTTTTGAAAGTGGCGCGGCTCGTATTTGCAGTTGCTAAGTCAGTAAATGTCGCCGTGGGAGCCTCCACCTCCACAAATGCGGCCCCTAAGTCCGCAGTTGCTGGCCTTTGGCGCTCCTTGCCAGCGACTGCAGCAAGGGCTGCAGTGTTAGCAACAACTTTTGTCAACCAGCACAACTATATATATGATGCGCGTGTGTGTGTGTATATGTGTGTATATATATATATATATATATATATATATATATATATATATATATATATATATATAATTACACAGACACAGGTATCTGGTTGTGATGTCTCAGTGGGGACTAGCTCCAAACAATCATGCATGTATTAAGTAACAGCTAAGACATTATGGCGGCAGAGAGACCACAGTCATCTATTCTCTGTCGACTTTCGTTGAACAAATTTTGCATTGTTTTTTTTTTTTACTTAAAGGGAGCAGGACGCTAAACAAAAACAGAGTCTTAGTTAAATATATGAAGTAATGAATCTATTTACCTTCTCTAACCCTGGGTGGAGGAGCTTGTTATCTCACACACACCTGTTTTACCTGTTGGGATGCCCCTGGGGTAAGGAGCAGGGTTTCTTCATAGCAGGAGAGTCTCCAGATATTGATCCCTCATTGGCTGACAGGGCAAATCACAGATCAGTTAAAGATTTTAATCAGTTTTTCTGCTTTGAGTGTCATTTGAAAATATGGCTTCAATTACCTTTTAAGGACCAGACAGGCCAGTCTTTGAAAAATATTTTGCAATGGGAATGTCCCATGTTGGGATCAATACAAGTATATTTGAAGCCTGTTCTGGGATGCAGACCGCCCAACACGTAGAACAGATGGGTGATATTAGGGGGTTAGGAAAGGTAAATTCAATGGGCTGAGAAGTATGACCCCTACATCTACTGTATATTACTCTTCAGTAGCTGACTGGGACATGCCCCCTGTATCTTACTTGGTTAATTATCTCTCACTGGGGGTGATGAACCACATGAGCATGCCCATATTGATCAAATACGATTATTCACAATTATCTTAGTCTTATTACCCCAAGATGATCAATCATATGAGACCAAGTCAGAGGCAGATACCTTATTACATACCAGTACCATTCACTTTACATCAGATCCCTTTCCTCTCCAACTAATGTATAACTTTCTACTTTTCACAACTTCCTTCCTATATATCTCTCACTTCCTTCTTAAGCTTGCTATTCCTTATCTACTCTTCCCCAGGTCCATTAACTTTTAGATTGTAAGTGGCGAGTTTCTAATCTTGTGGGGTGCTTTGGGAGGGGGGGGGGACACTTTTTGCCAGACTTAAAGCTCAAAACAGGGTTTTCCATTTTCTGCCGTTGTCCATATTACATATTGTAGATTTCCTTATTCTTCTTCCCTGTACAGCGCTACGGACTATGTTGGCGCAATACAAATAAAAGATAATAATAATCAGTAGACTGGGAGAATTTCTCATTTAATTTATGCTAAAAATACCTAACTTTCAAGCTCTGTTTTCCAACATTTCCTTTTCGTTTTGGTTTAATAGCACTCAATTGTACCTGTATTGATATGAATACTAATTAATATCTAGAATAGTTCTGTCACTTTAAGTCTTAAGTCTATATGCATTTTGTGTTTGTCTTTTTTCATCATATTTAACATTTGTCAAGTATTTTTCTCCGTTAGTTATTTAAATGATCATATCCTAATATCGGCACATTTGTTGGCGAATACACTATTATCAATCTGTCTATTGTTTATGGTCCCGGTACCAGTTTGAAATATTAAATAAATATTTTTTTCTGGCCCTCTTTTCTTCATGAGAAGTCTTTTGTGTACTTTGTGTCTATTGTCCTTTTTATATGTATTGTGTGACACTTTTTTAAATACATATAAAGGCTCTGCCAGCAATGAATACAAGTGTGCTTTATTATGTATTCTAAACCATAACCAAACAGGGTGGGAGGCAGACACCTGTTGATATTTATAGTGCGCACACAGTTTTTGTTTGTTCTTGCTTCTTTTTGTATATAGGCCGTGTGTGTTTATTTGGCCGTACTTGTTTTATTTCTGGAAATTCCAGTTGTACAACCTTTTTTTTTATTTCACCGATACAAATAAGAATTTAACGAATAAACTAATTTGTGTTAATTACATTTAAAGGACCACTGTAGTCAATTTGTTTCTATATGGTAGTTTGATATGGGCAAGTATAAAACTAAACTAGCCAGCAATTCATTTTCATTTAAAATTATGTGGAAATTAAGGCATTATTGTGACTATGAGCGCGCCCTTTCTTGCTACCCTTTCTGAAGTGTACGTAGTTATGTTAAATTGATGAGGCTTGAACTCCGGCCACTGTCTTAAATGTCTTACAAGTTGCCGCAGTGCTGCAATGTCTCAGCTTTGATTCAGCACTTATAGAAAGTCTGGAAGTCAACCAAGTATCAGGAAATGCTGGCACTAGCAAAACTCTTCATATTCATTTATTTCAAAACCTTAAAGGACCCCTGTAGTTCAGGAAAAAAGACACTTGTTTGTGAAAAATGTAACAAACTAACAACATTAGCAGCTCGTAATTCCAGAACATAATTTTTTTTTATTTTTTTAAGTAAATCTGAATTTTTGAAAACTCTTTATAAATGGAGGAACCCATTTTATCTCTGTTATATAACTTCTTGAGAGCTGGATCATGAGGTTGTGTTTTTGTTTATCTGCGATTGAAGGGACTGTGGGGGCAACGGTAATGGGTAACGATAAGGAGTATTTGCTAGTTAATTGGATCTGTTTGATATTTAACATTACAATTTCCATCTGACAAGTTGCTTGCATCAAGATGCAAGCCCTGCTCTCCAGAAATGTAAATGTCACATATATACAGCTTTCACCAATGTTATCATACGTTAAAGGCCCACTGTAGATTGAGAAAAATGACATGGTTATGACGTAGGCAACAAATTAACAACATTAGCTGCTGTTTAAGCCATGGGTGTAAAAGCATTTTTAGATATAATCTTCATTTCAGCCGACTATGCTAGTGTATGGAAACTCCCATGACTGTAATATGCCATATTCACATACAATCAATCATTAAATCTTGTAATTTTCACCTAAAAAAACATTTCCAAATTAGGTCACTTTCTCTCACAAGACTACTGCAACTCGCTCCTTGCTGGCCTCCCCATCACCCGTTTCTCTCTCCACTTCAGTCCATAATGAGCTCTTCCACTAGACTACTCTACCAAATGTCTGCATCTCTTCTCTGTCAGTCACTCCACTGGCTTCCCGTAGCCTCCAGAATCAAACTTGTGACCCTAATGTATAATGTACCCCCTTATATCTCTGCTCTTGTTTCTAAATACTCTTCAACCCTCCGTTCTGCTAATGACCGTCTTCTTTCCTCAGTACCTCCTCTCGTTCCTGCTTTCAGGACGTTTCCTACCCTCTAGACCAGTGGTTTTCAACTGCCGTCCATGGAGCGGTGAAATGTCCTGTTAGTCCACTTAACACATGGTATCCAGGCCTCCATTGAAACTTTTGGTGTCATGACATCACACTCCAGAGTTTGGCAGTGAGTCTCCTATCAGGAATCGAGGGTTAGCGTGGAGACTTATCAGCACGGTCAATATTTCTCCTATTTTCACCGGTCTGCAGAAATAAGTTTGCTCTAGACTGTTTGTGAGTTTTCAATCTTGTTGGGTGCTTTAGAGAGAGCCCTTTATATGCTTAATTTTCAAGTCGACGGCCCTCCATTCTTTTTGTAATTTGTTACATTTTTTTACTTGTATCTATTCTGTTTAGCACTACAGAATATGTTGGCTGTTACAAATAAGGGTTATAATAATAATAATATTAAATGTATAAGATGGCAAGTATACTCGCAAGCTGCCTCGAGTAAGCCTACGGGAAGGGGACCCGTGTTGAATCGTTATTTGAATATACCAGTCGATTAACAAATACCCCTCTCTTTCCCTCCATGCGCCTTCCACTTTTAAATATCATCATAGCAGGACATGACAGTACAAAAAATTAGGTACGTTATCTTGAAGTTAAACGGTTGCGTATTGGCAACTGGGTGCTTCTTCGACCAGATTGAAGACTTTCTCTATTATTGAACAGTAAAAATACTGAACATAAATGCACAACGTTCAAATCCTTACTAAATAAACATACTTATCACCATGTGGAAATAAAAGTAGTAGGAGTAAATCACAATCCATTTGGCTTAGCAATGAATTGAAGATGAGGAGTAAAAAACAAGCATTTAAATTATACAAACAAGAGGGACAGAGACTGCTTTACGGGCGTACAAGGAAATTAACAAGGCAGCAAAAGCGCGATTAGACTGGCTAAAATAGAAAATGAAAAGTTAGTTGCAAAAGAGAGTAAGACTAACCCTAAAATATTTTTTAAATATATTAACGGGAAGAAGGCGAGGAAGGAAGCTATAGGAACATTACAATGTGACACAGGCCGTCTGATAATTGGTGACCAAGAAAAGGCGGATGAGCTAAATAGGTTCTTTTCTTCGGTATACCCAAGGGAGGTACCAGTGGTTGGGACACCGCAACATAATGGGGCAACACTACCTTCAGCAAATAACTGATTAACGCAGGAAGAAATCCAAAAGAGGTTGGAAAAAATAAATGTTAATAAAGCCCCAGGCCCTGATGGAATACATCCAAGGGTACTAAGGGAACTGGGTTCTGTAATGGCAAAACCATTCTATCTAATTTTCACTCAACACAGGGTCTCTACCAGATGACTGGAGAGAGGCAGAGGTGATACCTATATTTTTCAGAAGGGAGCAAGAGCAAATCTGGGGAATTATAAACCAGTGAGTCTCACTTCAGTAGTGGGAAAGCTTTTAGAAGGGTTAATAAGGGATAATATACAAGAATATGTCTATTCAAACAGGATTATAAGTAGGAGCCAACATGTATTTATGAAGGATAGGTCATGTCAAACAAATCTAATTAGTTTCTATGAGGAGGTTAGCAGGAACTTGGATCAAGGCAACTCAGTGGATGTAGTCTATTCGGATTTTGGAAAGGTGTTTGATACAGTGCCACATGAGAGACTATTGTGCAAACTAAGGGATACAGGAATTTACATAAATATTTGCTTACGGATGAGAGCTGGCTAAAAGACAGGAAGCAAAGGGTTGTTGTAAATGGAACATACTTCGATTGGACTAATGTGGTAAGTGGGGTTCCTCAGGGCTCAGTATTAGGTCCCCTCCTTTTTAATATATTTATTAATGACTTGGAAGTGGGATTGGAGTGTGGGGTCTCCATTTTTGCTGATGACACAAAGTTGTGCAAGGTAATTAAATCAGAAAATAATGTACTTTCCCTCCAAATGGATTTGCATAAATTAGAGGAATGGGCATCTAAGTGGCAGATGAGATTTAACACGAATAAATGTAAAGTTATGCATCTGGGAAGGAAAAATAGCCATGCAATTTATAATCTTACTGGAGCAAATCTAGAGGTATCCGATATTGAAAGGGATTTGGGAGTACTTGTGGACAACCACCTAGGTAACAGTGCTCAAAGCCAAGCAGCAGCTGCGAAGGCAAATAAAATATTAGCATGTATTAAGAAGGGTATAGAAGCCAGGGAAGCAAATATAATTTTCCCACTATATAAATCCGTAGTACGCCCTCATTTGGAATATGGAGTGCATAAAAAGGACATTTCAGAGCTGGAAAAAGTACAGAGAAGGGCAACAAAACTAATAAGGGGAATGGAGGGGCTAAGTGATGAAGAAAGACTAACAAAATTAAACATATTTACTCTAGAAAAAAGATGTCTAAGAGAGGATATGATTACCTTATATAAATATATCCAGTGATTGTCAGCTGCCAAAGGGACATCCTTTGAGATTAGAAGTAAAAAGATTTTGCCTTCAAGAAAGAGAAGGGTTCTTCACAGTAAGGGTGGTTAATCTGTGGAATTCTCTACCAAAGGAGCGGGTGATAGAGGATTCAATAGATAACTTTAAAAAGTGATTATATATATATATATATATATATATATATATATATATATATATATATATATATATATATTTAAATAAAAAGGGCATTAAGGGTTATCCTGGATAAATAGAGAGGGAGTATTGATCCAGGGATGAATGTGATCACCAGTATCTGGGGTCAGGAAGGAATTTTATATTTTTTTACCCTGTTGAGACAATTGGCAAAGTTTCACTGGTTTTTTTTTTCTGTTTGCCTTCCTCTGGATCAATTTACAATAAATCTGCATATTGCAGATCAGAGGAGATCTAAAAAGGTTGAACTTGATGGACTAAAGTCTTTTTCCAACCTAAATTACTTTGTAACTATACTTGCGGAAATGTACTGAAGGGGCCAATGTTCGCACCCAACTGTATGGGCCAAACTTTACCACCATGGCCTTTAAACTTACGTGTAAAATCTACACCAGAGGTGCGGTCTTTATGTGGAACTTCTTAGGAATCTGGAAGTCAACACTCCCTTACAAACCAGTACATAACCCATGAGAGAAACACATGGTTAACCAGTTCCTGTCCGAATGTAAATATCCCACAAACATGCAAATATTTATGTTAGAATATGAGAACTTCTGGACAAAGAGAGGAAAGAAAACATAACCTAATTTTTTTTAAAAAAAATTTCAATAAATTTCCATGGTGAAAATGTGGTGCAAGCTAAAGGAAAGCTGACTGGTGGAAAATTGTTTAATTTTCCCACCATGTGTCAACATAATGTTTGGCTAGTGCTTTAACTACATTGCCTAATAAGAGTAAGTCTGCCTAACCAGATTTTGTTTGTGGACTATATTCAAACTAAGCTAAGAGTGAATTGTTTTTTTTAAATAACCCTCAAACTTGTAAAGTGATAATCCTAATCTGCACGTTCTACTCCGCTTGGCACTACAGATACGTTAATAATCATAAATAAAGGTCCTCAAACCACTTGCTCTACTGGAATAAAGATTTAAACATGCTTCATATTTTGTACCCAGCTGTCTTTTGGATGGAGCTAACATAATTTCACCAACATGGGATCCTGTGACAGATTGTGGTGTGTTTCTTGGGTATAGTTTGTAATTGGAGGGTAGATAATGATGGGTTAGGTGGGAAGTTGGTGTGTGGAGTCATCGTAGAGGTCAGAGGCAGGAAGGCAACTGTGTAATGATCAGCCTGTGGGGATACCTCAAATTATATATTTATTATAGCTCAATATTTTGTCTCTTTGGTGCCATTTATGGCATCAGGTCCCTTCTTGATCGCTACCTTGTTGTGGTGAAGGGTCTTATGTACTTACATGAAACCTGTGGGTAGGTCATAAAAATAACAGCTCACTGGCACCCACTGACGTATTTTTGCCAAGATAACCATATGGATAAGTACAACCAGATGATGTACCTGGCACGTTGCAGTCTGTAGGGTCAGGGAGAGTCAGACATGACTAAACAACAACAAATGGCAACAGGGTCCAATATACTATAATTACACCACCATACATATCCATTCTCCTATTGAATACCACATAGGATTATACATGGTAAACTACATTGGATGATTGGAGAGTATCCGTAGTGTTATCCAAGAAATAAATAATAGTAGGGGGGAGTTTTATAGTTTTTTTTCCGTGACGACAAATACAAACATTGTTTAGTTTTCTGTAAGTATACAGAAAGTATATCACAAGAACATAGTTCCCAATATTTCATATATCTTAAAGAAAAGGGGATTTTTGATTCTTTAAACGGACACCGTAAAGATCCCGTTTACACTTGATTATTATTAAAAATATTGAATTGGATGACTGAGCTTAAAAGTTGGGTATGTTCAGGATAAAATATCTAAACAGGACCTCCTCTCTCTTTAGGTCTCCTTTTCCAGGATACTTCCTTAACACTCAAAGTGGGGGTAGATAAGGACGATAAGCATGCCCAGTTGGTATAAATATGTATGATGACACAGACTTTACAATTATATTTCTCTGTGACTTTTCCCATTTATCCCACTTGGCATGCACTTCTTTTATCACACCGCACTGTGCGAGTTTGAGTTTTCAGTCTTGCATGGCACTTGGGGAAAGCTTTATAGACACTGGATTCTAAGCTCAAAGACCGGGACCTCCATTCTTTGCAATGTGTTAATATTGCTATTGTTTTTGCCTGGAACTTACCCATGTATAGCGCCACGGAATATGTTGGTACGTTACAAATAAACAATAATAATATTGGTAATTTATACTCCAAATTTCTAACTTTCCAGATAACTCGTTTTAATGCTTTTGCTTTTTTTCTAATAATGAATTGCAATACGTTTATTTGTATATTTGTTATTTCTACAAAAACTGGTATTTTTACTGGGCCCCTTTAAAACCGAGATTGTCTTTCCAAAAAGGGGGGCAGTTGGGAGGTTCTGTGTGAATACAGCCAAGACCCATTAATCTGATTACTTGCCTATTTTTACCTTTCTACTCCCCTGAGTCTTCATTTAGACCTAGCAAGCGCTAAGAATTGCTGAAAACACAGAAACGATGAAACAAACTGACACTTGTTTGAATTCACAGCTGTGTGGGAATTTTGAGACAGTTACAGCTATGGATTCAAACCTGAAGCAGGAAAAATACTTTAATATCAAAATATAATACACGGAGAAGGTACAAAACAAGTCAATGTGCTTTTTCATAAAAATAACCACAAGTTCTGTTTAGGCATTACAACCCATATAACCCACACAGTGACACCATATGATGGAAGTGGATGCTCCCAGACTTGTTGTGGTTGACCTGTCATGCTGGTAGTTAGATCTTTGGATGATACCATTTTTCCTAATATATCTGCTAGAAGCCACTCGTTGAGTGATGGTGACCTGATACTCACAGAAAAATCCTCTATATATACAGAGTGCAGATTCCTGCCATTCCTAACATGAACGTACAGCTCCGTCCCATAAAAACTAAATGGGAAGAGGAGTGTTGGAAATAACACACAAATTCCATGTTTCCGATCCTTTCTGCTCCCTTCTAGTTGCATTGTTTTTCTTTCATTTTACATAGGTGCTCGTGTTAGACCAAATATGGTAATTGAGCCATTCTGTTAAGTTTACCATTGGTTGAACTCTATAATGTGGAGCACAAGTGGTGTCTTTTTTCTAACCAGGGCCTTTATGGAATTCTCTTTTGAAGAACTAGTCTTGATAATGGGGAAAATGTTTATAGAAATAAAAAAAAGTTGGTTTAATCTTAAAACAAAAAGGGAGGGGGGAAAAGGAAGTCCACCAACACCTGCTACATGTCAGAACATCACAATTCTAGTCTTGTTCTGTGTTAGGTCCAATGGACCTGGTAACTGTCTCTCCTAGAAGTGTCATAATGTCTTGGTACACCCTGTGAACTTGTTATCCAGAAAATAAACTAATAAAAAAGCGTTGTTTTCTTGTGACAATTTATTATAAAATGCAAGCTATATTGCTTTTTTATGGCTAAGTAGATCGCCAACAGCATATATATATCTAGGTCCAAAATAAATTGATCCGAGATAAACCTGTTTCGCTGTTATTTTACAGCTTCCTGTGTTCAGCACAAGTGTTCAGTGACGTCACTCGACACAGATCCACATCTAGAGATGCCTTCAGTGGGTATTCATTTGTGCCAATTAATCAGCCTGAAAGTCCTTTGAGTATGTCAATGTCCTAGAAAAAACATGAATATAAAGTATTTATATTGTATCTGCTGATGTTACATTCAGTAATCTATGATACACACACAAACATTTAAATAAAAAAGGTAATGAACTAGTCATCCATAATCATACACTCCGAATATAGGCATTGCTGGCTTTCGTGACCCATAGTATGTGCAGGTCATAGCAGACCAATCGCAGTCCCCTGGAGAAGGAACTAGCAACCCACTTAGGTATCTTTGCCTAGATAACCTTATGGATAAGCACAACCAGAGACATAATGATAGATAGTGCTGCAGTCCATAGGGTCACCGAGAGTCGACTGAAAAAATATATATATAAATATAGTTGTTTAGTTGTTCATTCTTGTCCAGCTCTCCGTGACCTTATGGACCGCAGCACGCCAGGCACATCTTGCATCTGGTTGTGCTCATCCATAGGGTTTTAACTTTAAAGATACTGGAGTGGGTTACCTGTTCCTTCTCCAGTGGATCACGATTTATCTGATCTCTGCTACAACTTGCCCATCCTGGTTGACCCTACATGGTATAGCTCACAGCTTCACTGAAATACACAAGCCCCCTCACCACGACAAGGTAGTGATCCAGTAGGGGAAATATATATATAGATAGATAGATAGAATATCTATCTATCTATCTATCTATCTATCTATCTATCTATCTATCTATCTATCTATCTATCTATCTATCTATCATTTGTGTATATATATATATATATATATATATATATATATATATATATATATATATATAAACACCTTTCCTGGTTCCTAAGTTTCAGATAAATGTGTCAACCCCTGCTTTACTGTTATTTACAATTTTCTTTATAGTGGGGGCCCATCACTTTATTTGTAATTCTTTTTAATCCTCAGTGCCAGCCTTTTTCGCTCTTGCGCTGTATTTATATTACATTCCATCTACGTAACCATACAATGTAGAATATTCAGCAGTGAGATTGATGTCTGCGCCCCCGCCAAGGGAATCGCCACGGTCTGCGTGCTTCGTCTCAATTAGGTCAGGCATCTTCTGGGTTTACTCTGCACAAGTGTTCAGAGACGTCACTCGACACAGATCCACATCTAGAGATGCCTTCAGTGGGTATTCATTTGTGCCAGTTAATCAGCCTGAAAGTCCTTTGACTATGTGCCCTGATACACCAGAAGGTTTTTTTTTTTGTTTAGAAAAATGGCTGCCAATTTCAGCACCGAAAAAGAAAAACCTATTAGGGAATTAATCAAAGGCTTATCCTGGTTTTGCAGCCAAGCAGTAATGGTTTTCTCGGACTGAGCTCAAATCTCGGTTTAAATCCTCCCATTGTCATTTTTCAGTGGATTACCATGACATTATAATAATGTGTGTCATGTTATATTTTTGGGGATTTTTTCTTTATAATATTGCATTACTGTAACTGTGCTGTTTTATAACTGGAACCCCCCCCCCCCCCCACAAAAAAAAACAACAACAAACAAACAATTGAATAAAATAAAGGTCTTTAAAAGGACATGGAAGGTTTCTGGATTTTGCTAGGTATGTAATATACTTGAGGCTAGTTGAAAGCACTGGCAGTTTTAGATATTACATTCCTATTGAGCAGATAGAACCTTCTTCTACATTTAAAGTCGTCTTCCACCTCAGAAAACTGCTGACAAGAAGTGCATCTATATATTGATGTATATGTATATGTATATATGTTTCCTATAATATGCTGTGTTGATTCCCCCTATATGTATTTACCTGATGTCAGATGCTGCCCCCTCTCTCTCTGCATCGCTGTTTAATTTCAAACTGAGGGTTCAATCTCATGTCCGTATTGCTTAAGACTTGATAAAGAGAGGTTGATAAATAAGGTGTTTGTCCAATAGAAAAGTTATCATAATATACTGCAATACTCATTATTAATCTATATATGGATTAATAATTACTAAATTACTGGACATTCACGGCTGCTTCATTCTATATATATATTAGCGACTTGCCAGTCAAAAATGACGGGGCGATAAAATTGTAAGGCAGGTAATGCTGTTTGGCATAGACAGTAAGTGTTTTGATCATAGACAGTAAGTGTTGGCGCTCATTGCAAGCCTCTCGGTTGGTGTATTTTTTGTTATCAGAGGTGCTTTTGCGCTCATTGTAAGGTCTGCGCTGATCTCCTTTTGGCGCTTATTGCAAGCCTCTCCCCTGCTGTACTTTTGTGTTCTAGGAGCAATGTTGGCGCTCCTTGTGAGGCGCGCAGTGAAGGGCTTTGTTGTTTATTGCGATACTGTGGTGTTTTTTATTTTTTTCTGTATATGTATTTTTTCATGATAATAAATGAAATCATAAATTATTATACTTTACCTATTTGTAAGTAATATATGCAGCAAGCAATGTGCTAAAGAGCTAACAATCTGTTTTGATCCTGCAGCATATAATGTAGATTTGCACTGTTGTTGAGCTGAGGTGTAAGTGTCAGCAATGTGTGCAGTGTAAATAGGCTAAGTGCGCGATGGGAAGACGTTTGTGTAGCTGTGTACCGCATTCTGTAAGTTAGTGTTGTAAAATGGCGGTGATTGTGTATGTGGTACGCGGGTGTGGATGATTTTGCGCCCTTGCTAATAGTGTATTTTGTACCTCGTACGAGTTTGTGTAAAAGTCGTATGTGCCTGGCGGTGTATTGTGGGTTTAGGGGTCGTGTAGCCTCGTTTTTGTTTCATCGGCCATTTTTTCTGTTGCTTATGGGATTTTCGAGTGTCTAAACTTTGCAAATTTAACTTAAATTTGCGTGCAACCTGACTCCCAGACGTCCTGGCTGTCCCCCCTTGCTGTGTGTCATGTTTTTTTTTTTATTTGTGTTCGTATTTTGTGTGTTTTTAATGTTTTTCGCTGTGCGCGGTTTGGCCGTTAAGTTCGTAATTTTGCATTTTTTCGTACCTTGTACGTCTTTGGCAAAAGTCGGACGTGCCAGGCTGTTGTTTGCGGGTTTTGGGTCGTGTAGCCTCGTAATTTTTTTCGCCCACCATTTTTTTTTCTTGCTTTTCAAGTTCCAAAACTCCTTAAATTAGACTTTAATTGGGGGGCAACCTCACTGGCAGATGTCGTCGCTGTCCCCCATGCTGTGTGTGTGTGTGTTTCTTTTTTTTATATATTTTTTTTAAAGCCTTTTTCTTGTTTGTTGATGTCTGCGTAATGGCTGTTAATTTCGTATTTTTGCGAGTTCGTAATTTTTTCCCCCCCCCCAAAGTCCCGCTTCTGTGGCTGTTTGTAACCGCGAGTGAGGCGCTGTAGAGGCTCCACCTTCCGCAAATGCAGCCGCTCTCTATGCGACGGGCCACAGTTGTGGCCGGAACTGCGTCCCTTCACGAGGGACTCATTTCTTGCAAGCTAAGACATTAATAAATGTCTTGGCACACAATGTACGTTATTGGTTAAATATTAAGACCACCATTTTTTTGTTTATTTTTTTTATTTGCTTTTAGACTTCCATCACGTTGTTTGGGATTTGTTTTTACCCTTCTTTAGCTCTTATAAAAGAGGATTATAAAATAAAATACATGCTTTAGGCAGACTGATTTAGGACAGCCGTGTAGTTTGTATTGAACATCTTAAAAGTAAAGTAAAGGCTCAGTGAGCAGAGATGTGGAGGATTTAAAATATCAGACTTTAAAGATAAAAATCAGTAAACAAATATATACCCCTGTGGCCTGATACTGTAAGAAGTTGGGGATTAGTAGTGAATAAAAGGCACTTACTCTTTAGTGTAATGGACTACTTGACAAAGAGAATAAGAAGCCGTCAATCATCGTTAACTGTATCACTCCCTAATGCGTATTTATGTTTTTGAACATTTTGAACTAAGGAATTTCAATCAATGAAAATGGCGATTGGCTATAAAATTGGCTATATTAGAAGCAAATTGCCAATGCACATAGACCCCATAATGAAGAGTGCTGCGATTTTATGTTGCTTTACCGTTAAATAAGAATAAATTCAATGTAAATAATTATTTGACAGATTTGTCCAGGAGACCTGACGTAAGATAAATGTACAGATTGCCCAGTAGATGTAGATTATTGGTTAGTCTAGTGGACATCTCTTAAGCCAAACATACAAATAGTAATAAAGGTTTAATAAATATGTAACACTAGAATATTGCTCGTCAAAAAATGACGGGAATCAAATTGTAAGTGAGCTAATGCTGTTTGGTGTATGGTAATGAACTAAATAATACATTAATAAAGGAATATACTTTGCCTATTTTGAAGTAATACATGCAGGAAGCATTATGCTGAAGAGCTGACAATCTGTTTTCATGTTGCTGCAGCATACAATGTGTGTTTTGAGTGCTGTGGAGCTGCTGTGTTAGTGTCAGCAATGTGTGTAGTGTAAATAGGCTGCGTGCGCGAGCCAAATCCATTACGGTAGCTGTGTACTTCCGCATTCTGTTAGCGTTGTAAAATGGCGCCTAATGTGTGGTACGCGGCTGTTGGTGATTTAGCGTCCTTTTTCTTGGAGCTCGTCCGGCTTTTTCGGAAAATCCGTATGTGCTTGGTGCTGTTTTGCGTGTTTAGGGTCCTGTAGCCTTGTTTTCATTTTTTTCGACGCCCATTTTCTCTCTCGCTTCGGTGATTTTCGGGTGTCTAAACTCTTCAATTTGGACTTAAATGGAGGTGTAACTTCACTTGCAGAGGTCCTGGGTGCTTCCTCTTGCTGTGGGTAAGCTTTTTATGTGTTTGTTGTGTGTATTTATTGTGTTTTTGAATGTTTTGAGGTTCGCACGGGTCGACCGTTAAAGTCTTAATTTTGCGAGGTCGTAATTTTTATTTGTCTAAGTCCCGCATCTCGTATTTCTGTGTCGTAAGTCTGTAAATGTTGCGAGGTCCACAGTTGCTGGCAAAGAGCGCCTTTGGCGCTCCATGCCAGCAACTGAGGCCCTCGCTTCGAGAGGGCCGCAGCGTTGGCAACAACATTTGACAACCCACAGTTATGGCAGCTATATATGTGATGCCGGTTGCTGCAGTTTGTGTATCACATTACACTGGGCTCAAACAATCCCAAGATACAGTATTTACATAAATGACATAATGATAACATTGATCTAGGAAGTAATAGCTATACACTATGCACAAGCCAGCCCTACCCTGGCCCATGAACACTTTCCTTACCGCCGTGTCTCTAATTATCTAGGACAGTCTTTTTGATCTAAGGACTGGCTGGTGATGTTTTGCTGCTCAAGGGGACAGACTTTGATATTTGGGACATTGTGATCAGGACAATACTAAATTTGACACTGTACATTTTTTATTTACTTTAAACTCCCCTCTCCTCATGTCTTTACCACTCCTATTACTTTCTAGATGAAGTAAACCGTGCTCATCACCATATATATGTTATCCATGTGTTTGTTGTAGTCCTATCTCTATTGAATCTGCTGGTGCTCTACATACGTAATAATTATAATAACTGATTTCAATAGAGCACATTTTAACTACAGATAAATTCCTCAAAAATCTCTATATAACTGTGAATAATGGTACTGGTACATTTAAAAAAAGAGAGATAATCAAATCCTGGACTGTTGGGGGTTATCCTATGACCAATTTGCCCATCACTGACTTATAATCGCTTCTATAATCCGTCTAAAACAAATTGTGATGGTGTGTTTAGGCTGTCTTCACCCCTGAGGACCAGCAGATACAGTCTTGGGGACCACTGCTCTAGAGTTCTTTTTATACAGTTTGTTGTTGTTTAGTCGTTCAGTCATGTCCAACTCTGTGACCCTATGGACCGCAACACTTGGGCTCATTGCTGCAATGACCTCATCTATCCATCTCCGCTTGTGCCTTCACTCGTTCCCTTCATCAGAATCTTCTCTAAGGAACCCTGTCTTCTCACGATATGGCCAAAGTATTTGAGCTTCCAGTGAACATCTTGGCTTGATCTCCTGTAGTACTAACGGATTGGATCTTCTTGCAGTCCGAGGGACTCTAAGCAGTTTTCTCCAACTCCACAATTCAAAGGTGTAAATTCTACGCGCTCAGACTTCTTTATGGTCCAGTACTTATATCCGTATGTTATTACCATAGTGCTAACAATGCGGACCTTTGTTGATAATTTAATATCTTTGCTTTTTCATAGCTTGTCCAGACTTGCCATAGTTTTCTTAGCACAGGAAAATAACATCTATCACTGCCTCCACTTCTTCTCCGTCTATTTGCCAGGAACTAAGATTGCTGTTTGCCATGATCTTCATCTTTTAATGCTGAGCATCAGGCCGCTTTTGCACTCACTTCTTTCATCCTCATTAATAGGCCCTTTAGCTCTTTATGACTTTCAGCCATCAGAGTAGTATCATCGGCGTATCTGAGGTTGTTGATATTTCTCCCAGCAATTTTAATTTTTGGCTTTGGATTCATCCAGTCCGGCCTTGCATATGATGTATTTTGCATATAAGTTGAATAAATAAGGTGACAATATACAACCTTGTCGCACTCCTGTCCCAATCTTGAGCCATTCTGTTGTTCCATGTTCGGTTCTGACAGTTACTTATATGCCATAGCACTCTAATTATGTTATACTGAAATGTAATTATATTTTTATATATCCGAAATAATGAGCCTTCTCCAGTTGGGTATCTGAGTCATGGGTCCCTGTCCTGCTAATAGCCGTTCTTCCATGAATCTCATGCTTCCAAAAGGCAATTATAGTGTGCGAAACCAGTTCTATAAAAAGTATATAGTCTTATATAAATGAAACGACAGTAAAAGCTAAATTATTAGCCTGACATCTAATTATATTCATTATATGACAATAAAAGCTAAATGGAGACATTAGCCTGACATCTGATTGATTTGTCTTCTCTGTAGCCTGCAGTCACTGCGAATGACGGTCCTTAAACCACCAAAAATAGCGAGGATATATTTGTATTTTAATAGAGTACTTAAAGGGGGTTGTGGTTTTAAACTATGACATGATTTCCCTCTGCTCCCTCTCTTACTTTTATTGTCTTACTCCTATCATGAGTAGCAACAAGCTGTGAAACTCCATGTTGCACATAGCATGATCAGCTTTTTTCTATTGGTCAGCCTACTCATGTGGAGAAACTGCAGCACATGACGTTATGGACCAATAGGAAGCCATTGGCTGTGTTGTGCGTATTAGAAAATGCCAAATGGAGATTACCAGTTTGATGCCAACTCGCACAGTGACACCCAGCGAGTTGGAAGAAAAAAAGAGTGGCCAACATGGCAGCCCTCTCGCTGAAGCAGGCGGAAATTTAAAACAAAACCTAATTATTTATAACCTTCATTTGTTTGGATGAATAACTGAGTATCCGTTATACATTTTGAGATGACCATGGTCTGCTTTACAACTACAGTGTCTTTAATAGTCAAATTGGCACATTGGGCTTGTTAACTAGAGTGACTGGTAGTTGAGTGTCTTCTCCATTTCATATATTTATCCTTTGGAGCTGCACATGTCTTGGACCTATCCAGAACTCTAAGTTTGGTGAATATAGCCCATTATCTGACACCTCCAAGTGATATGAATTATAAAGATTCTAGAAAATTGGCCGTCAAAAAATGACGGCAATGAAATTGTAAAATGGCGCCTAATGTGTGTAGGATGCGGCTGTGGCTGATTTTGCGTCCTTGTTCTTGGACCTTGTTGCGTCCTTGTTCTTAGACCTTGTTGCGTCCTTGTTCTTGGACCTCGTACAGCTTTTTTGAAAAATCTGTATGTGTTTGGTGGTGTTTTGCGTGTTTAGGGTCCTGTAGCCTCGTTTTCGTTTTTTTTCTTTTTCGGCAGACATTTTTTCTCTCGCTTAGGGGATTTTCGGGGGTCTAAACTCTTTAATTTCTACTTAAATTGAGTTGTAACTTCACTTTTAGAGGTGCTGGGTGGCCCCTTGCTTTGGGTAAGCTTTTTATGTGTTTGTTGTGTGTATTTTTTGTGTTTTTAGTGTTTTCATGTGGGTGGGTTTTGTCCGCTAATGTCGTATTTTTGCGAGGTCGTAATATTTTTTTTTCTATGTGGCGCGGCTCGTATTTGCGGATGCTAAGTCCGTAAATGTTGTGGTCGCGGTGGGAGCCTCCAACTCCGCAAGGGGCCACGTTTGCGGGCCTAAAGTCTGCAGCGTTAGCAACAACCCGCACTGTTGACAACTATATATGTAATTTTACATTTATAGTAAACTGCCATCGCCTAAAAATCATATACTTGGGAAAGACGTTGTGTATATAATGACATCGGAGCACTCTTAACCTGTCCGGAGTGGGATTACTTAATTAAATTATTCATTTTGTCTGGTGTTTTCTGCAGATTGTAAGAATAGTGCAAGGGTGTAATTAACCACATCGTATATATGTCCGTCTCGAGCAACTGCTGTAACTGGTATTCATCATCTATACTGTTACAGGTCAGTCTCTGACTTTATGAATAGTCTTCAAGAAGTCTTCACTGAAGTTTATGGGACTTGCTCCAGAAATATGTTGAGAATTGTATCCATATCAGTTTGATTTAGCTTTTGTATAATGTGTAGGATTATTTAGCAAATGACACTGGTCCAAAATGCCCAGTCTGACAGTAGCCCATGCTAGAGATAATGGTGTCATCCATTCATCAATCTATACTTGTATACCCCATGCCGTGGATGACTAATTTTATTTTGTTCCTTCCTAGGGCTCACTTCGGTTGGCATTTGAAGAGGACAGCAGTTACCAACCTCTGGAGTTATCTGTGAAACGAGTCACGAGTGTTGTGAAATCTGAGGCTAGCAAGGTGAGCGGTGCCAATGGCTGGTATTTTGTATTGCACTAAAGTAACATTTATAGTAGACTCTCGGTTAACCAGACCTCCAGCATCCAGAACTCTCAAGCAACCAGAACAAAAAATGTAATACGGTCTTGCCATCAAATGCTTACAGGCATCTATATGTCATCCACTGTGCGTCTCTGCAATTCAATGTGACCTGGAAGCAGACGGGCATGAGCGACTGAGCCCGGGCAGTGTTGGCGTTACATTCCCCGGGGTCAGCACCGCACCCTCCAGCCAAACGTACCTGTATGTAAGTGAGGAGTGAAAGCTGCTGCTACTAGAACATCCTTCACTGACCAATATACTTAGCAGAGCATCCTATGTGCAGCTAATCTAGGCTCTTTTAATAGTGTCTCTCAAGCAACCAGAAACTACATTTATCCGGCATCTACCAATCCCCATGGATGCCGGAGAGTCTACTGTATTTTGTTTTTCCTTCATACTCCTAACAATTAATCTTTCTGTTTATAAGTTGCATCCTGTAAAATGAAAGCCCCCAATTATGAAAAGTTATGAATTATAACTATATTTTATTTTCAAGTAAACTGCCAAGTTGGCCATCCTCCTATGCCTCACAGCATTCACCAAGCTGTGAATCTCCATATTGCACAGGAAGCATCAACCTGTTGATCTACATGGTCATGTGGTGCAGCTTCTGGCATCACCTGATATCACGCATTAAGAGAACATTAAGGAGAATCATAGCACACATACATACGGAAGGCCAATATGGCAACTCACTAGAGCAGAGGGAAGTAAGAATAAAATAACAATTATTCGTAGGCTTATGAAATTGGGTTAAAATGGCTCAAATTTGCATATGCTACATATACTTTTACTCCTAGTGTCCCTTCTCAACATGTTTCAGGTTTTGTTTTCTGTAGAGCGTTGTTGTTGTTGTTGTTGTTGTTCAGTCCTGTCTGACTCTATGGATCACAGCATGCCAGGCACAATCATTATATCTCAGGTTGTGCTTATCCATACGGTTATATTGGCAAAGATACTGGAGTAGGTGGCCAATTCTTTCCCCAGTGGATCAGAATTTGTCTGTCCTCTCTGCTATGACCTGCCCATCTTTGATGACCCTACATGGTATAGCTCATTGAAATGCACAAGACCCAACAAGGTAGGGATCCATAAGGTGGTGGAGGTAGGCATTCTATGCTTAATTAGCCGCTTCAGTATTTCACACACGCGTTTCTGTGTAATTAGTTGACGTCTGTAGCAGTTTGTATTTGATGTGAGTGTATTGCACAGAGAAGCTGGATCGCCGCCATATTTAGGGCTATTAGAGCATGAAGACGAGTGGAGGCTTTTTCCCAACCTGCTAATCTTTCCATCTGTTGTGAAAATGAGAATCCTTTCCCTCTGACCCCTTTAACTGGATTATGTTTTTAGTGTTAGAAGCCAGAATCGCCATAATCCAGTACTGCGTATTATGGAAGGGGGTTCTGTTGCAGATCCGACTTTTGTTACTTGTTGTATTGAAGTCTTAAATTTGTATCCATTTGGGGGTATATTAAATATATAATTTCTGTTACAAGCAATCATTAAATCTGGCATTGTGGCATAAAAAAATCAACAGATTTATTGATTTTGGGATTATATATATATATATATATATTTATATATATATATATATATATATATATATATATATATATATATATGACTTTTTTTTGCAGTCATATTCATACATATTTAAAAATATATTTGAAAAAATATGAAAAAAATGCAGATTAAAACCCAATCATACCTTGGAATTTAAGTGCAAATGGATTGATCCAGGAAGGATTCCTTGAACAAGAATTGGAGAACAAATGACACAAAGTAAGATAAGACGGAACCCTGCGATCTCAAAAGATACCTCCTATCTGGAAGGCTGAACCTATATTCATACCCCAAACCTGGCTAAACGCCCTAATACTGGATAGAACAAAAGATTGGTGTCTAGTATTCTCCAAATATGAAACCTAAATGGATCCAAGAATATGAATTGACCTGCACCCCAACTAATTAGTAATATTTTCCAAGGTAGGTAATTATAAACAACTGATTATATTGTAAACGGGGACTAGAATTCACTAATCATGTATGGTCTTGGTGGGCATAGAAGGAGAAGCGCTACCATCAACAAACATAACACGGAGCACAAAGCTGGGGCCCATAACAAAGTCTCTGGATGGGGACGAAACGGCTGTCTATGAAGAAGGATCTTTTTGTTTTTGTACAAGGCACCGCTCTCTCTGCACCATTGTTGTATATAGCATAAAATTGAGATGTCTATATAGATAGGACTACAAGATCAAAGGTAGTTCAATTTTACAGTTATCCGTCATTATAAAATCTAACACACAAATCAGGCACTCGCACCACACTGATGATCGGCAGTAACGTGAAACAGTTGTGTAGGTGGGTAAATGTCCTGGTTTGTGCATAACCTATTTTGGTGCTGTGCTTGAAGCTGGGAAATACAGCGTCCATAAGCTTAAAAAGAAGCCATGTATAAAATGGTTATTGGATTATTAGAGTGAGCGTGCATTGTGGCCTCATTTGCATGTCATGCCCAGATTTCCCAGAGTGCAGTGCATCAACTGTAGTTTTGAGAAATTGGAGCAGGAAATAGGTTTTATTTACTTCTTTTTCAGACATTCAAATGGAGTCACTAATGTACGATCCATTGTTCGTACTACTAAATATATATATATTATTAATTCTTGCTGGATCAATTGATTTGCACTTAAATTCCAAGGTCTGTTTATTTCCTGCATGCATGCTAATAAAGTTTTTTTCAAATATATTTCTAGTTAGTCTTATGCACTAGAAAAACTAATCTTTCTACTGTATATTTAAAACTAGAAGCATCATTGCATTTATTTGAAAAAAAATGCAAAACCTTACTTTTAAGATGTCTTACCGTGCGTCATGGCTCCCTGCTTTTTTTTTTCTCTAGCAATTGCTTATTTCACCCCTAATCACATGGTTTGCAGGTCAGCCAATCAAGACAACCATAGATATCCAGGGAAGTTTTTTGTTCCCATGATACTACTACTTTCCTTCATCAGGGAAACTGTTGTCATCTGTGATTGGCTGAACAAATCATGTGATTAAGAATACAGAGAGCAGTTGCTAGGTAAGAAGGAAGCAAGGGAACTGCCATAATGAGAGACAACTGAAAAGTAAGTTAACACTTTTTTGCATATATTTAATTCCTGTATATGCAAAATTAACATTACATTTTTAATATTATCTGTACATGGCTGTAAAGAAAAAAGAAAAGGCTCTCTGGTGTACCCTATATTTGTAAGTTACTAGGTGGAGGAAGAAGAGCTCCCCCTCACCTACCTGAAACACATTTTAAGAGTAAATCAACCGTCCAAAAAGACTTGCCCCGCTACAAACCCTTTCATTTGGCATTATCAGGTATGGCCCATAACAATCAAAAATACAACCATGCAGCAGTCCCATTATATGACCATTACATATGTACGAATTAGGAACCAGCCCCACATTGGTGAGATCCATTTAAGATCAAACGTGTTGTCTATGGGTAGGTCTCTTAGCTCCTCCATAATCCATCCTATGCTTCGCTTTAAAGTTGTGTAATACGCACATGCCTAAAAGGAGCAATGTATAAAGTGATATTAAAGAGTGAAAATGCCTTGTGGACTTATTTGCATATTCCTGCCAAGTTTCCTAGAGTGCAGTACAGTTTCTTGGAATCCTGCACAGGAAATAAGTTACCATATATACTCTAGTATAAGCCGAGTTTTTCAGCCCTTTTTTAAGGCTAAAAAGAGCTCCCTCGGCTTATACTAGAGTCACTCTCCCCCTGTGTCTCTCTAACGCCACTCCCCCCCTTGTCTCTCTAACCCCCCCCCCCCCGTGTCTCTCTAACCCCCCAGTGTCTCTTTCCTCAACCCCCCTCCTCATCCCCCCCTCCTCATTCTAAACCCCCCTCCTCACTTTACCCCTCTAAATACCTCCCCCTCTCCCTTTCCCCTCACTTACCTCCATCTGCAGCTTCTCCTCCGGCCTCCGCTCCTTCCTGCGTCGGCACCCGGTATGCTAATGACGTGACGTCACATGCGCGCCACGTCATTAGCATTGGCCGGGTCAAGACGCAGGAAGGAGGGTGGAGGCCGGAGGAGAAGCTGCAGATGGAGGTAAGTGAGGAAAAAGGGAGAGGGGGAGGTATTTAGAGGGGTAAAGTGAGGAAGGGGGGTTTAGAATGAGGAGGGGGGTTGAGGATGAGGAGGGGGGGTGGAGGGTGATAAGGGAGGGGGGTGAAGAGACACAGGGGAGGGAGAGGGGAAAAGAGACACAGGGGAAAGAGAGGGGTGACACAAGAAAATGGCACACAAGAAGGACACAGAGGGCAGCACTTTTCCCACCCTCGGCTTATACTCAAGTCACTAATTTTTCCCAGAATTTTGTGTTAAAATAGGTGCCTCGGCTTATACTCGAGTATATACAGTATTTAACTTATTTTTAGATATTCAAATGTGAACGCAAACATACTATTTATTTATATGGTCCTTCGCATAAATTAGATGTCATAAGTTACCCCTGCTTGTTTCTTAAAGACAATAACCATGTTTTACCTTCATATTCAGGTTGTATCATGCAATGTGGTTGGTGATTGCATCCAGTTTGCTATACGTGTGACCCGTACCATCCCAGCCAACTCTGGAAGCCAGATCTACAATGTCCGAGTATCTCCACTTTATCTCAATGTAAGGCTCTATATAGATATTTTCTTTTAATATGTCATTTTTTTTCCCCAAAAAAACCCCCAGAACTTTAAATTTTAACTTTTACATGCAGTTATTCTTTACTGATCCTTTAAATTACTGATTGATACTGTGGAGCAAAACAAACAGTCCAATAATTTGTTTCAAATCACTGGCCTATATTGTCTTCAGATTTCCAGGTCTCCACTTTGCTCCAAGTGGTCATAAGCTGCAGGTTGCTGTCTCGCTGTTTGTCTGATATGGAGAAAGATAATCTGTCCATAAGCAACCCCTCCAATACTACATGAGCAATAATAAATCAGGAATGCCCAGGTGCAGCTAATTAAAGGAGCAGGAAAATTAACCCCTGCAGTCCTACTGGGGGAAGAGAGCTTTGCATAGTCTTTGGCTCACCTTAACCCCTTGTATAACAACATTTTTTTAGGACTATCCCTATGTCCTTTTCACTTGGTTGTCTCATGACTTTTGAAAGTAATGGGAATTTCTGACCTTTTTTATTTAAATTTTAAATGTTATTTTCTTTCTGATTATATAAAACACTTGGAATTCCCCTGCATTGTCTTCAGGTAGATCTGGGCTATGACTAATCTCTAGATGGTTATATTAAGACGTTTTTTACACTTACATGAGGTGCTTTCACGTTCTAAGACAAGACGTGTCCCAGGACTTTATTTTTCTATTAAGTGGCATTAACTGTTTCATGGCAGTGCAGTTAAAGGGCCAGTGTAAGGGCCGTGAGTATTTACAGTAGATCACCACTTGTTTGTTTATTGACTTTGTGTTTGCAAAGTCAATAATAAAGCTACCTGTAAATAAAATGAATATAACCTGCCTGACATGCTCCGTCTGTCCCCACCTCCCTCCAGTTACACAACTAGCATTCTTTGTCTGGAAGCCATTTATGTCACCTGGAAGCAGTTCAATTATTCAGTAGTTGGGGCTTATCTACCCCTAACTGTGCTGTGTGTTTGCATGTTTTTTCAAACAACTCCTGAATAATTAAACAGCTGCTAGATAACTTAAATGGATTCCAGACAAACTGTGTGAGTCATTTGATAGATGTGACAGGAGGGAGGTGGAGAAAACCCACCATCTCAGACAGGTGAACATGGCTTTATTACTGACGTTATAAACAGACATTTCGGGAACTACCTAGCGGTGAACTAGATACCACAGCCCTTTACCTGGTATAGAGCAGAAATTTGTAAAAACTTTTCAATTTGAAGCTCTCTTCAATGTTTTGTAGTGGTTTAAAAATGCAACTAGGCCGGTTCAATGTGCAGAAGACAATGGACCCAGTACCTCTGGGGCTTATCAATAATTAATGTCTGTGATCTCACAAAAGATTAGAATTTACTTTTGGGGTGGATCAGAAAGGCTGACTGACAGCCAGTCTTAATGTTAGTTTACTGTAGGAAAATTTTTATTTTTTTAGATAGGATTCAGTTGATAAAGTATTTGTTTTTACCTGTAATTTTGAATTTATTATATTATTATTATTATTATTATTATTTATTTGTAACACACCAACATATTCTGTATCGCTATACATGGGTTAAAATCAAGGCAAAGCAATAGCAGTATTAACACGTTGCAAAGAATGGAGCGCCCCGTCTTTGAGCTTAGAATCCGGTGTCCATAGGGCTTACCCCAAAGCGCGGTTCAAGATTGAAAACTCGCAAACTGGAACCTCCACTGTGCTAAATGTAATACTGTGGGATCTCTTCCAACCAGAGCTATTTTATTCTCCTTTAATCTAAAGCCAATTGCTCTGGCATTACCATTTGCTCAGCATTAGGGTTCCCTGGTGGTCCAGTGGTTAGGATTTGGTGCTTTCACCTCTGCGACCTGGGTTCGATTCCAGTCAGGGAACCAAGAGGTCACCCCACCCTGAAACCAAGCTGGGTTGGGCCTGGTCAGTACTTGGATGGGAGACCACCTAGGAATATCAGGAGATAGACTGTTGTTGTTTTGTTTTTATTAGAAGAAAAAAACAAATTTTTGAAGCCTCTGTGGATCCTGGAGGCATCCATGGTACATTGTTGCAGCCTGCCTGCGAGGTGGTTGGGGTGCCATGTACATTTAAGTTTAATCAAATTATCTAACAAAAACCCTCAGCTTTCCTCTCCCACCCATCACTCCAATGATAGATAAAAACACATCCTCAGGATCCAGCACAAAATGGATTATTTTCCCAATTTTTCTTTTTATATCCATGACATATACAGCTCTTATTTTAGTTAGTTTGTTATATACTTAACAAAACTTTTTTCCCTGAAATATAATTGTCCTTTAATAAAGTATTCTGTGTCTCTGCGACCAAACAGCTTGAACTTCATATGAAGGAAGGAGATGGAGGGAAGATCCAGGTGCTGTGGTCTATGGGGAACTTCGCAGACCTTAACCTTCAGGTTCAACCAAAAACTAAGCAGGAGGTCAGTGAGTAAGTTGTGCTGTAATGTTATTTTCTGTTGTGATTTATAACCTCTGCTGGGCTGATCTAACCCCATGCGCACGGTATAAACCGGATCTAACCCACTCACATTGTCACGGATAAGCTAAAACAATTAGCATTTTTTTTTTTATAGGCCCAACTTTATTTGCTTATTCTGGTAAAAAGTGATAGAAGCCTCCACCGTACAGAGTACAGCAAATAAACTTATTGCCTGCTCAGACATCCCAGGAAATACAGTTATTGCACTGCACTCTGGGAAACTGGGGGGGTACATGCAAATTAGTCCACAATTCATTTTCACCCTTTAATTCCAAACCACTTTCTACATGGCTCCTTTTAGGCATATGCCTGCTGTATTACACAGCTTTAAAACGTAGCATAGGATGGATTATACAGGAGTTAGGGGACCTACCCACAGACAGCTGTTTCGATCTTGAATGGATCCCTGGGCTGGTACCGAACTCCTGCTATAGATTTGTGGGAAGGTTACTAACCATTATTAGTTTGCATATGGTGGGCGAAAGAACATTTGAACGTCAAAAATAAGTTGATAAACTCCTTAAAGGAGCAGTACCTTGCAAGAGCCATTAGTGGATCCTATACCAGTGTCTACCTAGAGGCTTCTTAATGAGATGTAGATGTTTTTTTACATGTGCTCGTCTTGTGTACTTTGGGCAGACGCCAGGAGCAAGTGCAATACTGGAAACACTTGAGGATATTCTGAAAAATCTCATGGGATCTGTGCGGCCATCGGTAGATCTCAGGGCCAGACCTTCAGAAGCAAAGGAATACCAGGTATGTTTGGATGATCCCACCTTGGTCTTGTGATTGGAACCTAAATAATTTTCTCCCATCGCATTATAATATGTAGTTGAATGACCAAATTAACATAGTACAATCATATTGCATCTCATTTATAAGTTGTCAGTCAGTACATTACGTGTTAACTTTTTTTTTTTTTCTTTTTCTTTCTTTTTTTTTTTCTTTTTTTGTTTGTATTTTGTTAATTCTCCTCCCTTTTCAGTCATCGACTTATTCTTATCTTTAATCTAATAATTTGTAATTATTTTATACAGGTAATAACCATAAAAGAAAAACATCTTATTATGCTAATTTGAACTATTCAAGTATATATCTTCCAAAGCGATAAAAAGTTCTCTACTTGTGTACCAGCGTTTAATACCTTCATTATATTTTATATTATTACTAGCGACTTGCCCGTCACAAAATGACGGCAATAAGATTGTAAGGCAGGGAATGTTGTTTGTGTGCAAAATTATTTTGTTGGTGTTTTAAGCTTCTTTGGCGCTCATTGTGAGCCTCGCGCTGAGCGCCTTCAGCGCTCATTGCGAGGCTCTTGGTTGTTTGTGTGCTATGAGCAGCATAGGTGTTTTTTTTTGGTATGGCAATGAATAATTAGTAAAATAAGAAATGAATATACTTTACCTATTGTGAAGTAATATATGCAGCATTGTGTTGAAGAGCTGGCAATCTGTTTTCATGTTGCTGCAGCATCAGTGCTGTGGAGCTGCTGTGTAAGTGTCAATAATGTGTGCAGTGTGTAGTGTAATAGTGTGCGCGAGGGTAGCTGTGTACTTCCGCATTATGTAAGTTAGTGTTTTAAAATGGCGCCTAATGTGTGGTATGCGGCTGTGGCTGATTTTGCGTCCTTGTTTTCGGATGTCGGACAACTTTTTCGGAAAATCCGTAGGTGTTTGGTGGTGTTTTGCGTATTTAGGGTTCTTTAGCCTCGTTTTCTTTTTGTTCGGCGGCCATTTTTTCTCTCGCTTAGGTGATTTTCGGATGTGTAAACTCAGAAATTTGGGCTTAAATTGAGCTGTAACTTCACTTGCAGAGGTCCTGGGTGCCCCCCTTGCTGTGGGTAAGCTTTTTATGTATTTGTTGTGTGTATTTATTGTGTTTTTCATGTGCGCGGGTTTCGGTCGTTTTTTGCGATGTAGTAACCCGTCTCGTATTTTTGTTTCGTAAGTCTGTAACTTTTGCGAGGTCGACAGTTGCTGGCAAGGAGCGCCTTCGGCGCACCATGCCAGCAACTGCGTCCCTCGCTACTCGAGCCCGCAGCGTTAGCAACAACCCGCATGCTCACAACTATATATGTGATCTAACAGGCTATTTCTGATCATGAGCCCTAAGACGCCAACTCTACCATCCTACCTACCATGTCTCCATCACAATCTAAATTATGGATCAAATAGAACCTAAATCATTTTTACAGATTTGTACAGGCCCAAGGACCAGCAACGTCTAGTTTATTACAAGTAAATCTTAGTTATTTTAATTTAGTTGCTTTTGTTTACACATGAATACATTATATACCCATCATGGCTCTGGCAGTTGAGCACAGGACAAGTCTGATATCATTTATTAAAGGACCAGCCCACAATAGTAAAAAAACAAATATTTGACATCTGACTCTGGGCATAATTAAACAGGAAATAAATCGTACATCTAGTTCTTAATTAGAAAAAAATACATGTTGATGCCTCTGCAGGACCCTGGAGAGATCTTTGATACATTGGGAGGGTGGTTTACATTTCTGGAGAGCTATTGTTACAGTGAATGATGCAAGGGGCCTGCTTCTGAGCTAGGGTGAGGGAAGGGTGTTGTGTCTATTTCAGTCTTATCCAATTATCTTTACATTGGGTCTCCTTTCCCTCCTTCCCCAACTCTTTCTCCATTGAACATATCCTCATGATTTAGTTTTGAGGATGTGATGTAACCAGCACAAAATGGATTCCTGTACTTATAAACAGAGTCTTAAAAAATTCAGATCTTCCCAAAATGTTTTGCATATATCTATGGCTTACACAGCTGCTATATAGTTATTTGGTACGTACGTGACAAATAAGGGTCTTTTTTTCTTGATCTGCAGTAGTCCTTTAAAAGATATGCTCCTTTGCCAGTGCAAGACCGGAAGCCATTTTATATGATAATGGATCAGAGCCCTTGATGTTCTTAAAGTACCAAGATAAAAGCCTCGCTGTCCAAGGTGTAGAAGCCAGAACAATTCTGGGGGATACAGTGCATTGTATACACAGGCCATAAAATAGCTTATATATATATATATATATATATACATACATACGTATATACGTATATACATACATACATGCTGTGATACCATATCCTACTAAAGCATCTTCAAATGTTTCTACCTCTTTGTAAAGGGACAAAATGGCAAAAATCTGCATTTTAAAGAAAGAAAAAAAAAATACTTTCAAAACTTACATTTGAACTTTAGCATTTCAGGTTCAGGCATATCTGCTTCTGTCTATCCAGGACATTGTCATGATAAGAAACTTTATCTACCTCCTTTCCTTTAATGGTCACTGCAGGCAGACTGGTCTGGCTGACATTTTAGTACGGCCTCCTGGCAGATCTGCTCTGACCACTGGGGATGAGCCTGCAACAGTAAGGTTCAAACGTAACATTTTTGCTAATCCATCAGAAAATAAACAAATTAATCTAATTATATGACTATTACAGAGCCTATATATGGTATGTATGTATGCTATGTAAAAACATATAATGTGTGAGGAGTGGCTCAAACTCCTCATGAGACAAGTTCTGTTTCGCCAAAGATGGTGATTATCATGCAAGATGTTGTCATAGACAGTGTGTGTGTGTGTATATATATATATATATATATATATATATATATATATATATATATATGTGTGTTCTTTTCTACGTATTTGATGTCCGTAATAATTCTGCTTTCTGTGCTCTGTTCAGAATATATATGGTGTAGGAGCCAATTCTCAGGTAATCTGCCCACCGAAGCCTCCAAGAGCTCATGAGCTGAAGCTTCAAGTGAAGAACATCAGAGCGGCTCTATCTAGAGAGGACGACCCTTCAGGTATATTGCTTAAAATCCAATACAGATCGTATAATCCGTGGTCATTATCAGTATCTAACCCGGACCCCTCAAATACAAAAATGTCTGTACATTCAGAACAGTTTGATTAATAACATCAGTAATGGTCCAATGTGAAGATTTCCTCCAAACTGGCCTGCTAGACCTTTTAAAGTTTTTGATAACGTACCCAGGTAAATTACAAAAAAGATTGCTATACAATGAAAAAATATATATGTTAAAAAACAAGCCAAGTACAACAAATAAATGTTGATGGCTCTGCTGGACCCTGGAGGCATCCATAATACTTTGTTGAATTTTGCAGTGTGTGAGGTGGTGTTTACATTTTTGCAGGAGTCGCATTTTCAGCTATTGTTGCAAGCTACTTATGCACAGGGGTAGGGAATAGGTATCAAATTCTAAAAGATGGAATTATTAATTAAAAGTACATTCCTCACCCTCTTACCCTGTACTAATAGATAAATATAAGCACACGCCTAAAGCGTGAAATAATATAATACAATATAATATAATATAATATATATATATATAAAGATAAATAAGAGAGATCTAGATATAGCTTAATTAGTGTTAGGTAAGCTCTCCTCTTCATGACAATTTACCCCCACCCCCGATATACATAAAATAGGGAAATAAACACATTTTACTTTTATTACTTGTTTTTACTTACTAGTCTATTAGCTAGCGCTATGAAGACAGGTAAGGTATAACCCAATGTGATATTAAGTACTTGTACATGTATAATTTGTCTGTATACTATTTACATCATGTCCTGTTCTGTCTTGTCCCAGGATGCACCAGTGCAGTGTGTACAGCACAACTAAATGACCCCGCACAGAAATTCACTACAGTTCCCAAAAACACTACAAACCCGTCCTGGGACGATGAGTTCACCTTGTAAGTACATTTTACTATAAATTCTGGTCGTATATTGGGTCAGACTCCAGTACTGATATAAAGTGAGTCCATCCTATAGGAACATGCAGACACTGACCAGTGTTTTTTACAGTCTGCATCAGCTGTGACTGGCGCCATACTGGTTCTTGGCACCATATCTGCCGATCCTTACGGATGACACCTACCACTGCCACTAATAGACAGATTATTCATGAATTTATCTGCAGTCAAAATGCTCTCTAGTCAAGTCCAGTGCAAAGCTAGATGATAATATAATGTATCACATATAGTTGTTGTTCAGTCCTTCAGTCGCGTCCAACTCTCTGTGACCATATGGCCGCAGCACGCCAGGCACATCTGGTTGTGCTTATCCATAAGGTTTCAATGGCAAAGATACTGGAGTGGGTTGCTAGTTCCTTCTCCACTGGACCACGATTTGTCTGACCTCCCTGCTATGAACTGCCCATATTGGGTGACCCTTCATGGTGTAGCTCACAAGCCCCTTCATCACGACAAGGTAGCGATCCAGATGGCGATCACATATAGTATCACCCTGTTTATTCTGGGTCACAAATTTGGTCCCATGAACCCCTTTAAGGTATCAGGTCACCAGATCAAAAAGGTTAAGAAAAAGGTATGTACAAAACACAAAATATTTTCTTTTCTTTGAAAGCTTAAAACAGGAGGGATACAGCATATATATTTGAAATCTATATAGTAGGCAGTTAGAAAAGTCTCTTCACCCCTTTTTATTTATTTTTTATTATACTCATGTCTGCTGAAAGCATTGATCAAACTGGTATTCTCAGCACTCCTCTTGGCAATATGCCATATGCAGTGGCAAGATGATACAGAAATACATTTGCCCCTATAGTCCGTTTCATTAATAATCACATAAGATGTACTGTTATTAAATTGGCCGTTTTAGCTACCCGCCATCGATTTGCCGGGTTACAGGATGCAAAGCAACTGCGGACGTCAAAACCGTAACTCCGACCCAGCTAAGCCTTTGATCCGTCAAGCCCACAATCGCTAAAATCGCGAAACGTTATTAAATTGCTACAATTCATCAAGGCCGCAAATGTTTTCACACCCGTAAATGGCAAATGTAGAAGAAAATCCTACGGGTACTAGACAGGACTTGCAAGGGGGTTAAACACCTGTTTGTAGGACTGTAAAAGCAAATAAAAAATCAATACTGGACTTTAAAATACAGGAAAAGTGATGAAAAACATTAAAATTAATTGCACAACAGTCTCAAGCCCGCAAATATGCAATAAAAAAATATCATATTATATATCATCATTAATTTTTATTATTTTGTACATTGCCGGATAGCGAGTCTGATCGCATATTGGACTTCTAACCTCCATGTTTTACTGACACATGATGTCGCTCTCATTTACTATTGGCGGTTTCTAAATCTGTAGTTACGGCCATGCTTGGTTGAACATGATCACACCCTGAAATGTTTCTTACGGGTGCATCGTTTCGTCTTCCAGCCATGTAATTGCGGGCTTGTTCAATTTAATCTCTCTGTAACTGTTGCAATTTATTAGGGCCTGTGTATTTAAAATCCCAAAATAAAAAATGCCTTCTGTACATAAAATGTTTGTATTTCCCCCACTGGCCATCAATAGGTTAATGAAGGTCATATGGGATTGAGTTATGGAGGGAAGTCCCACTTGTATAATAAAAATGTTTAATTTCTCATGGGCGACCGTAGATCAAATTGATTAAAATTTACTCTGTGCCACTTTGTAATAGATATGAGTTGGCACCACAGGGTGACTGTTAGTAGGTGAGCAGCCAGATGGTTATTCTTATACAGTAGACTCTCAGTTATCCGGCACATAGGGATTGGTAGATTCCAGATAGATGGAGTTTCTGGTTGCTTGAGAGTTACTTATAAAAGAGGTTTAGATTAGCTGTACTTATGCTCCTCTGCTAAGTATATTTGTCAGTGAGGGCTGTTCTAGCAGCAGCAGCTTTCACTCCTCACTTGCACACAGGGACATTTGGCTGGAGGGTGCGGTGCTGACCCCGGGGATTGTAACACCAACACTGCCCTGGCTCAGTCACTCATGCCCGTCTGCTTTCACCACTGTGACCTGGGTTAGATTTCAAGTCAGGGAACCAAGAGGTCACAGCACCCTGGGCCTGGTCAGTACTTGGATGGGATACTACCTAGGAATACCAGGAGCTGTATGCTCTGGCCCATCGGTGAAGGAACTGGCAACCCACACCATTATCTCGGCCATGGATACCAAGTGGATCAGCATGACCATGGACATAAAGATGTCCTGGTGTGTTACGGTCCATGCGGTCACAGAGAGTCTGGCACTATTTTCCAGTTAAGGGTCTCTCCAGGAGTTCCTGTGTACACTTCTTTCTTCTTTTTCCGTTCACAACTGTGGCGAAACAAACCCATTGTTTATGTGGATTTAGTGTATATTTCATTAATGCAAAATATAGTTTTTCTTATATGTGAAATATGTTCTTTTTTATGCAATATAGTCAATAAATAGTACATTTGTGTGCACATTTGAACATCTTAAACAAGTTAAAAAACTAGTTTCATGCTTAGAATTCCCAAAAATACAGTTATTGCTCTGCATTCTGGGAATCTTGGCAGGGACATGCAAATGTGCCCACAAAGGCTTCACTCTTGCAATCCATAACATTTCAAACATGGCTTCCTTTGAGCAAAGCCCGGGATGGATAATCCACAAGCTAGGAATCCCACCCACGTACAGCTGTTTCAAGGTCACTGCCTCTCATCAACGTGGGAAGATACCCTGCAGATGCCTCTAATTGTCCCTGAAAAATTAAGGAAAAATTAAGGATAGTGTGGTGATTGGGCAGATTACATTTCTGCAGGAGCATGGCTTGCAGTTATTGCTGTGAGCTGCTCGCTTATGAACATATGCTGGCAAAAGTTAGTAGGTAGAAAATTCAAAAAGTTCTAGTGATATAACAATCTTTACCAACTCAGGCTGAAAACTGTCAGGAAGTACTCAAGCCAGACAAGATGGCTTGTTGTTGTTGTTGTTGTTGTTGTTGTTGTTTAGTCGTGATCGACTCTCAGTGACCCTATGGACGCAGCATGCTAGGCACACCTTGTGTCTGCATATGCCGATCCATAAGGTTTTCATGGCAAAGATACTGTAGTATGTTACCAGGTCCTCCTTCTCCAGTGGGCAACAATTTGTCTGGCTATGACCTGACCATCTTGGGTGACCCTACATGGTATGGCTCACAGCTTCATTGAGGTTCACAAGCCCCTTCACCACAACAAGGTAGCGATCCAGAAGGGGACCCATGGCTTACACACATGATATTTGTTATAAACTTCTCAAATAGGAGCTTTTTCTTAAAATATAGTGGTCCTGTATGGGACCTGGGAGGTTTCCAGATATACCTATGTATTGCTTTACTTTTATGTACGTTTATTTTATTAAGAAATGCTTCAAAGCTTTATTTTTACTGCCTAAAATTAACTGGTTTGTCCTCTGCAGCTCTTGGAGACAATGTACTTATATTTACAGGGTGCGTAGTGTGTAAAAGTAACCAATCCATGGCAACAGTCTACAACATGCTGCTTGAGAGAGGTCTATGACAGGCTAATTTCAAACTCTGCGTGTTCATGAGCTACAGAGGCCAAAGTGTATGAGTTTAGGCAAAATAAAACTGAGCTTTTAAGCACTTCTTAATAAAATAAAGTATTTAAAAGTAAAGAGATACTTCTTTTTTTACGTGTCGTTTTAGACTCTCCATGACCTCATGGACCATAACGCACCAGAACATCTTTATTCCCATGATCATGCTGATCCACTTGGTATTCAAGGCAGAGATACTGGAGTGGGTTGCCATTTCCTTATCCAGTGGGCCACAGCATACAGCTCCTTGTATTCCTAGGTGGTCTCCCATCCTAGTACTGACCAGTTTTTGAATCAAACGCAGGTCACAGTGGTGAAAGCACCGATGCCTCGCCACCAGGGAACCCAACTAGATACATAATTGTATTATATTCAAAGCAAAATCCAGGTCCCTTTTAACTCTAAATATCTTTGTAAATAAAAAAAAATGTTGTCTCCTAAATTAAATATATATTTTTTTTATTTGACTTCATTTGCACTGCTGTCTCACTACTCACTCAGAAGAGACGAGGAGCCTTCTGTGCTCTGCCGCAGACACTTATAGTTATTTATGAGCCACTCGGAGTACATTGATATGCTGTAAAACATATTATCCAATAATCAGCTTTTTATGACTTTCACTTTCTCTCTTCATAAAAAGGATCAGTTTTTATTGTACCGTCAGATGTCGGCAGCTTTACTGGAACTGATAAAATAGAGCATAAAACCTCTCTAACTACTCAAGAAAGAGAAACCAAGAATGAATAGAAACGTCAGTACCTGTAGTTGGTCAATGCTTAAAATAAGACCATCACAAACGCAGACAGTCCCACAGTCCATCACTGCTATACTTTTAATTGCATTCCTTCACTGGGGGACAGTGGTGCCCACTTTAAAACCCCCAGAAAACGATAGTGGGTACTCAGTAGGTGATTCGAATCTATCCCATTGTGTGTGCGCATGAAATCGCCAGCACGGACAGCTGCAGTGCCAGCAAGTATCCGCTAGATGGCGCCGTCATGTTTTAGGGAAGACCTATAATTATTCCCCCCTCGACGGCGCTGAATCGACAGCAAGGCCATCGCCATGTTCGCCGCCTGGCACTCAGCCCTCGAGGGCCTCGGGCGCGCCTCTCATAGCTCAAGGCCTCTTCTGTCGGTGCGCCTTATATGCAATTCTAAAAATCGGTAGCGCCATCTACCGTTTGGTGGCGGCACTGCAGCTGCCAGTGTTTTGCATACGGGAAAAGAGAAAGGCCCGGTGACTCTTACATTATTAGTAACAAGGGTATCACTTTACCAAATTGTTTTTTTTTTTTTTATGTTTTTATATTTTGTCGCTGTCCTTAAAAATAAAGTACAAATATTTTATTAGAAATCGACCCAATTTACATTAAAGTTTATGATTTGTAGTGTTATCCACTAACGGGATACATTTTCCTAGTAATCTTCTGTTAGATATATTCCGAGGAATTGCTTTACTATTTGTATTTATTTTGCTGTGTTTCTCAGTCATATAATACCTTATAAACATTTTTATAACAGAGAAAAAAAATATGGCACTCATATTATTATTATTACTTTTATTTGTAATGCGCCAACATATTCCGTAGCACTATACAGAGGAAAAGAACAAACAAATATATAATTTTAACAAACTGCAAAAAATGGAGGACCCTGTTTTGAGCTTAAAATCTTGGTAGAAAGTGTTTTTTCCCAAAGCACCCTACAAGATTGAAAACTCTCTACTTACAATCTAAAGGGGATGGAAGAGGTAGATAAGAAATAGCAAGGGTCAGGAAGAAAGTGAAGTTTCATTAGGTAGGATGGTATGCAAAGTTAGAATGTAAAGTCTTTGGTTGTTGGCCCTGGCTGATCTCCGTTAGAAGTTGCTATTTTATTACCAATAAAGCACAATGTACTTGGTACTGAAGGTCATGCGCTAACAAGTCCGGTTCAGTTACATTAAAGGAAAACGGGGAATAAAGGACTGAATAGATGCGTTAATAATGCAAGACATGTCTGCATGAGAACAATGGTCATAAGAAGGCCATGTGCAGCGTGGGAATCTGACCCGGAGGTGTGGCACTAACAGCCAATCGGGAGATTCATTTACAGCCGTGCGCTCCATAACAGCAAGAGTTATTAGGTCCAGAAAAACTAAAGGGTCAAGGAACTCTGAAAGGTGCATCATGAAGTTAGGTGCATGTTCTAAGCAAACAAAGGACCACTGTAGGTTAGGAAACTTCACCTGCTTGGGTACATACGAACAGCTGTGTAAGGGATGGAAAAAACATTATTAGCAGACTATGCTAGTGCATTGGAGCTGCCATGACAGTAATACTTGCATATTAAGGCAGGGGTGGTCAAATGTGGTCTTGAGTCAATCAGGATGACTGAAGAAGTGATTGACTCACCTATGCGCAGCAGGGATATCATCAAATCCTGGCAGGTGTGTGGCCATCCAGGAACGAAATTGCCCACCCCGGGCTTGGAAGTTCACTTGTGACTTCCTTATACTGAGCATGTATGTAGGGAGATGGGTAAGGCGCCAAATGCTAGAAGCTGATCTGAGTCCACCAGAGAGTTAACAAAATCCCTCTTCATCTGCAGAATCACATATATAGTTGTGAGCAGGCGGGTTGTTGCTAACACTGTGGGCTCGCATAGCGAGCCTGCGGCCCTCAAGACGCGAGGGCCGCAGTTGCTGGCATGGAGCGCCAAAGGCGCTCCTTGCCAGCAACTGCGGACCTTGCAAAATTTACGGACTTAAGAGAAACAAATACGAGACGCAGAATAAAAAACATTACGACCTCGCAAAAATACGACCTTACCGCCGAAACGCGCGCACATGAAACCATTAAAAACACAATAAATACACACAACAAATACATAAAAAGCTTACCCACAGCAAGGGGGGGGCACCCAGGACCTCGAAAACTGACGTTACACCTCAATTTCACTCGAAATAGAAGAGTTTAGACACCCGAAAATCCCCTAAGCGAGAGAAAAAATGGCCGCCGAAGAAAACGAGGCTACAGGACTCTAAAGACGCAAAACACCACCAAACACCTACGGATTTTCCGAAAAAAATGGACACGATGCAAGAACAAGCCACAGACGCGTACCACACATTAGGCGCCACTTTACAACACTAACTTGCACAATGCGGAAGTACACCGCTACCCTAACGGATTTTGTTCGCGCACGCAGCCTATTTACACTACACACTGCACACATTACTGACACACATTGTATGCTGCAGCAACATCCAAACAGATTGCCAGCTCTTCAGCACAATGCTTCCTGCATATATTACTTCACAATAGGTAAAGTATATTCATTTATTATTTTATTAATTATTTCATTAGGAAAAACAATGCTCATAGCACACAAACAACCAACAGCCTCGTAATGAGCGCCAAAGGCGCTTAGCACAAGGCTCGTAATGAGCGCCGAAGCATCTTGGAACACCAACAAAATTAATCTCTCAACCAAACAGCATTACCTGCCTTACCATCTTATTACCGTAATTTTTTGACGGGCAAGTCGCTAGTAGATAATAAAAAGGAGATAAACACTAAAAAAGGAGAGTGGAAACCTGAAATTCCTCAAACTTGGATATTATCTGCGGATTTTTGCTAATAAAATGTATGCTCGTGGCTTATAGGGTAGCTTTATTGTATACGTCACAAACCTAGGATGTTTAACTGCATATCTATAATAAACCATTTCTCTCATTTATATATTGCTCTTCTTGTGAATTTTGTTTATATTAGATAATATTTTACTTCCCATAGTTTGGTGCTTTCCCCATATGAAATACAGACACAGACTTAAAGGGCCACAACACAGGTCCCACTTATGGTAGGTTAGTAAAGTACAAATAAAAATATGAAAATTTGGAATATATTTAAAAAAAAAATGAATTTAGTAATAGAAAATCAAGTATGAATTTACTAAATTTTGTCTGTCACTCAGCTCAAGAGATCCTCATACCAGAGTCATCCTTTTTCAGTTTCTAATTTTGCATTTGACTTCTTTGATGAACAAAGAGTTTGTCTGTTCAGACTGACACTTCATAAGCCATATACAAAAGGGAGCCATTTATCAATAAGGAGGCAAACATAAAAAACCAGTCTTGAGCTGAGTGACAGCCAAAAATGTGTAAATTCACACCTATTTTTCTATTCCTACTAGATGTTGTTGTTTTTTATTATTTCCAACTGCTTATATTATAGATTTTTATCAATACTTTACTATGCGTCCATGGGTTTCCTGGTGGTCCAGTGGTTAGGATTCAGTGCTTTCACTGCTGTGTCCTGGGTTTAATTCCAGTCAGGGAACCAAGAGGTCACACCACACACACCTGAAGCCATGCAGGGTTGGATCTGGTCAGTTCTTGGATGGGAGACCACCTAGGAATACCAGGAGCTGGAGAAGGAACTAGCAACCCACTCCAGTATACCAAGTGAATCCGCATAGTGTGTTATGGTCTATGAGGTTCTGGAGAGTTGGACATGACTGAACAACGCAAACACAAGCTTTCATAATTGGGCCACTGTTCTTGTCCCCTAATAATATAAATATGTAACTTCTAAATAATTTTGGTCATGGGTAGTTGGGCTGTAATCGGTGTTTATATGAAGGACCAGGGTTGTCCTCACTTGTTAGATCTGATTTACTCACATAATGTCTCCTTCTTTTGGCAGTGAGCTCAACGCCCAGTCCAGAGAAATTCTGCTACAGATCCTGGAGGCTGAGAAATCTCCAGACAGTAAGTGTGCGCAAGGAGGAGTGAGCGTTTGGTGGAGTATTTGGAGACGTATAATGAGGTGCACTGTAATGCTAATACAGTAGGGGGGTCCTTTTTTTATTTAAGAACTGATTAATAATATAACCAGTAGTTGAAGAAATAAATTTAAATTTAGCTTTCAGAACTTACATTTGAACTCTAGTATTCCAGGCTCCATCCGGGGTCTATCCTGTCCTTATCTGCCTCCTTCCCTGCAGTGGGATCTGCAGACAAACCTACTGAAGGTTACGTGGACTAGTCAAGAGATTAGGACATATCTGGACTCCTAATAGGAGATGGAGGGAAACCACTATTTCCTGAAACACTAAAGTTCAAGTGTCAGTTGTGAAAGCTACATTGGATTTATTTTCTTTAAATACTGATTTGATTGCTAATCCATTACTCAATAAATAAATAAAGACCTATTCTAGAACCCGGTGCATCGGGGGCTTTTTTTCAATAATTAATTATACCACCACAAACCAAGATTTTAATATTTTGTTAATGCAATATCATTAAGTCTGATGAACCTTGTATGTTAAGGTTGGTATTTTAGACTGTTTTATGGGCGCTATGGGGTCACTGACACACATGCGGTAGAGAAGGGGCTTTAGGGGGTGTCTAGGAGGGGCATTTATTATGAAGATCGGCTGCTGTGGTGGGGAAAGGGCTGAGGCATCGCAGAGGAGGTGGGATATGGCAACATAATTATATATATTTTTCATTTTATAATCTCACCTTTTGTATCTATTTCCTTTTATGTACTTTATTTTATTATAAGTGTTTATAAGCTCTGTTTTTACTGCCTAAAATCAAACCAACAGTCCCTTTTATGGGTCAGCCCTCTGCATATGATGAAGACACAGACTCTGCTGTGCTATGTTTAATACTAACCTTTAATATAAGTGACCATCTCTTAGAGATGTGGCAATAACCATGCTCTGTGTTTATTACAGATGCCCCCTGGGCATGGGCAGCGGTGCCCCTGGATCTCTTTAGGAAGCAGCCGTCAGGACGTATGAACTTCCCACTACACTGTGGGTCGGGCGGCACCACATCTGGATCAGTCTCCGCACAGGTGGGAAGATTATTTATTAACATTTAAGCCAACACAATACTTATATTATGCAGAAATAACTTCTACGGATGACTTCATGGGAAAACATTTATTTTACTTCACAAAACACTGGAATATTATTAAAAAGTCATTGTCAGGTCTCTAAATCAGAGGTGGAAAGTTTGGTCCTGGAGGGTCACACAAAGCCCAGGATTTGAGGATATCCCGGCTGTGTGCATTTGATTCTATAGCTTCTTCAGTCATCATGATTGACTCACCTGTGCACAGAAAGGAAATCCTCAAATCCTGACCTGTATGCAGCCTGCTCTAAGCCCATTCCCTGGCAGTGAGTAAATCTTAGTACCTTTGGACCTTTAATTATAAAAGGTTGTTGATGATGTTGTTGTTCAGTCCTTCGGCCGTGTCTGACTCTCATTGGCCATATGGACACAGCAAACCAGGCACGTTTGTGTCTGGTTGTGCTCATCCATTTCTTGGCAAAGATACTGGTGTTAGTTTCCAGTTCCTTCTCCAGGGGACCGTGATTTGTCTGACCTCTCTACTATGACCTTCCCCATCTTGGATGATCCTACATGGTATAGCTCACAGCTTCAGTTAGGTACACAAGCCCCTTCACCACGACAAGGTAGCGATCCAGAAGGGATAAAAGAAGGGATAAATAAACCAAGTGTAGTGCCAGAAAACGTATTCATACACCACTGTTTCAATAGAAACATAGATGTGACGGCAAATAAGAACCAAAAATCCCCGTCATAGCTGCCCATTCTATCTACCCAAAAGTGTGCCTTCATTTAGATTCAGGAAACACTTATGCTTATCCCAGATCTGCTTTAGTACCATATTGACGCTACAACTTCCACTGTTTTACTACTCTTTTTGTAGAGTAAACGTTCTCCCATTACCCCTAAATCTTCCACCGTCCAATTTAAAATCATGACCTGTTGTTCTTACATTCCTCGTTTTCTAAAACACACTTCTCTCTTGAAATTGAGTAAATTCTTTGATATGTTTGAATGTCTTTATCATATTTCCTCCCTACCCTCAGTCCTTAAAGTAATATATATTAAGGTCATGAAGTCTTTCCTTATAAGTTTTGACTTTTAGACCATGCACCATTTTAATTGCCCATCTTTGAATTGTTTCCATTGGACTCCTCCGGGGAAGCTGGATCTCTGGCAGAAGTTTAAGAAGCTTAAATGTGTACTCAAAACCCAAGCTGCCGCAGATTTACTTGATATATCGTTCCTCAACAGTAGCTCCAGATTCTGTAGTATTGTACAATGTTTAGGCCCAAGTGACTCAACAGATATTCCAAATATGGTATAACAAGCACTTTATCAGTTGAATAATATAAAAAAAATAACTATGGGCCCTATTCTCTAACACGTATATTTGTTCGCGGGTGTTTTTTTTTTTCTCTAAATGTTTAGATGTATTCTTTTGACTCAAGCTCGCAATTTACCTCCTTAAGCCTAAACACGTAAACCCTGCCTTTTTAAGTCTGATGTCACAAGGCGTGATCATATGATCGGACAATATTTAAGCAAAGCCCGTAATTTACTTCTTTACACAGCTAATCGTAAATGAGTCCGTCATCATGATGTCAGTAACATGTGGAAGTTACACGTAATCTGCAATTGGAGGCTAAGAATTAATAAGTGCAATAAGTAATATTTGCTGATCGGGCACTCTATAAATTGCATTGGAGCATCTGTCCTAGTCCATGTGGGCTTCATGATATGAATTAACCCCTTGTGTCCTGGGAATGATATTGCTCAGAAATAACAGTTAAAAATAATATTTTTTATTGCCTAATTGTGGATTTGAGACTGTTTAATTGGATTTGAGACAATTTAATTCTAATGTCTTTCCTTTCTTTCCCATGCATTTAAAGTACAGTATTGTGTGATAAATTGCTTCTACGGCTCTAATAGGTGTTTGAAAAACCCCTTGAGAGTCCTATTTAGTACTCGTAATATTTTTGACACAAACGTGATACTTTTTTCAGCTGTGGGTCAGACTTTATTTGCGAGTTATCGCTACGGGTCTAGTAGAATAGCGATGTTATGTGACTTGAATTATTTAGAGCTCGTAATATTCCAGCTGTGCTAAAACCAATGGAGTTCTAAGGACTACTTTGCATCTTTGGCTGGCCCGTAGTGATTGTGGGTGGGGAACCCACTGTGAGTAGCTAATAGAATATGTGGCAACATTAAGAGTGATTTAAAGTATGTATACATTTACAAACTTGGCAATAGAATAGGGCTCAATGCATTTTTCTTTCAATAAACTAATATTGAAATTTTTCATTTTGCACAAGTCAGCCTTTCTGATCCACTCACAAACACAGATTCTTGTCTTAATAAGAGATTATTTCCATGAATTGGTGATTAGCTCCCGAAAGACTGGATCCATTGTCTTGAGTGCAGTCCCCTGGGTTTAAGCATGTCTAGCCTTCTTTTTCTGCAGGCCACTGCACTCCAGACAATGGACCAACGGCCTTGATGACTTATTAGTGATCTTTCATTAACAAAACATCAGAATCATGGCTTATGGGTAGATCAGTCGACTGCTCAAATGGTAAACTTCAATGTTAGTTTACTGCAGGAAAATACAGTTTTCAAGTTCTTTTTAATTGATAAAATACTTATGATAGAATGTAAATCTGTATGTAATATGTGGAATCTCTGCTGGGAGACATCTACTCCATTTAAGCGACTTAGCCTAGGATATGTAGTGGTTTCCTGCTTATTTGGAGACTCTTGTTTTGTATAAATTTAACTTTAAACTGACCCATCCTTCCCCATTGATAGAGATGGTTCCTAAATCCAGCCATTGGGTCTAAAACCTTTGATTCAAGTTTGAATGTAGAGATGGTTCTGATGCACCAACCTGTTTTTCTAATTTAATGTGTATTTTAATTATTATTATTTTTTAAGTTCTTATATGTGGAACCAAATGAGTTGAAAACCTGGTTAATACCAGCCCCCGTTCCTGCAAAGAAGGTTGAGAAGGACCGGACGGTTATGCCTTGTGGGACTGTAGTCACAACGGTGACTTCTGTGTCCTCCAAACCTCGCGTGGAAGGGAAGAACTCTGCACTTAGCAGTGGTGAGAGATCCTATAATATATGGGAAAAAGGGAACATATAGTGTTGGTGCTGTATATATATATAAAAGCTTATCAGTCTAGGGATGGCCTGCAGATATCGGTGTGCGAGTTGTATGTAGCTGTAGTTAGTTATATGACAATATCATCCATGTTTTACATTCAGCAGCCAATGGGTTACATGCTCCTTGACATGAATGTATAATCTAGTTAAATAGGGGCGTTTTCTTATTTAAAAAAAAAAAAAAAAAGGATATAGGCTTTTTCCCACCACTGAAAACTACAAACACATCTAAAGCCCTCAAAGTGATACATTAAACACAAAATAGATCCTTGTACTCATAAACAGAGTTTTTTGTAAATGTAGATTTAGCCCCAAATAATTTAATATACATGGTTTACTGTTATTCAGTCGTGTTTGATTCTCTGTGACCCTACATACCACAACACGGCAGGCACAATCGTTATATATCTCTGGTTGTGCTTTGCAAAAAAGGTTTTCTTGGCTAAGATACTGGAGTGGCCAGTTCCTTCTCCAGTGGACCGCAATTTGTCAGACCTCTTTGTTATGGCCTGCCCATCTTTGGTGACCCTACATGGTGTAATTCACAGCTTCACTGAGGTACACAAGCCCCTTCACCACGGCAAAGTAGTGATCCAGAAGGTCATATATCTGCTAATATTGTTATTTTGATATAAGTGAGAAGCAGGAAGGCCAGAGAGTAAAAGATGGCGGGGGGCCTGGGTAATCGTCCTGGTAGTGGAGAGGCCAAGATAAGGGCTATCTTTACTATATTCCTGAGAAAGTGACCTGTTTTTGCAATTAAATAGAAACTATTCTTCCATAATATATGGCGTGAAGCACTACTGCAGGTAGAAGGGACATTAATCATGTAGAGCTTTGTATGTCCGCAAGACAAGCGTGGAATATATACAGTATCTCCCCCATACATTTCTGGTCTCCTCTCTAAATACTCCCCCACCCGCCCTCTTCGCTCTGCTAATGACCTTCTTCTTTCCACAACTCTTGTCACCTCCTCTCACTCTCGCCTTCATGACATTTCTCGTGCTGCCCCTATTCTCTGGAACTCCTTGCCTCGCTCCACCAGATTATCCTCCAGCCTCAAAACATTCAAAACCTCTCTAAAAAAACATCTCTTGAAAGAAGCGTATCACCTTCCACCCTAACACACTCTCACCTCTCTCTTCCTCCTTTTCCTCTCACAATACCTTTAGGTTGTAAGTCTGCGAGTTTCAATCCCACAACGTGCTTTAGGGAAAGCACTATGGATTTTAGGCTGAAAGACAGGGCCCTCCTTGCCTTGCTATTTGTTAATTTGTTTGTATCCTTGTCTTGAACGTATCTTATGTACAGCGCTACGGAATATGTTGGCGCGTTATAAATAAACGATAATAAATAATTATAAAAGTATTTCATGGTGAGTCAGTGCAGCGGTTTCCAAACTTCTACTCCGTTATTATCAAGAATTACAGGAGTGTTCCCTGCTCCTTGCTCTCTAAAACACCAACTTTAACGCCAACCTGACACCGTCCTCTCACTCCCGCGTTCAGGACTTTTTTTGTGCTGCCCCTATTCTCTGGAACTCCTTGCCTCGCTCCACTAGACCATCTTCATGCTTCAAAACCTCACTAAAAACACTGTTTAAAGAAGCCTATCGCCTACCGCCTTAACATGCACAGCACATCTTTCACGTCCCAACTCATTAGATTGTAAGCGGAAGCTCCAGTAGGTCCTAAACTCCAAGACGGGGCTCTCCATTCTTTGCTCTGTGTCAATGTTTTGCCTCATACTTGAGCCTTGTTCAGCGCTAAGGAATATGTTGGCGTGTTACAAATAAAGATGATGATGATGATGATGATATTATTAATCACATATATAGTTGTGAGCGTACGAGTCGTTGCTCACGCTTGCGGGCTCGCCTAGCGAGCCCGCGGCCCTCGCGAAGCGAGGGCCGTGGCTCGCAAAGCGAGCCGCGGCCCTCGCGTAGCGAGCCGCGGGCCTCGCGAAGCGAGGGCCGCGGCTCGCACAGCGAGCCGCAGCCCTCGCGTAGCGAGGTCACTGGGCAAGGGCCTCAGTTGCTGGCATGGAGCGCCGAAGGCGCTCCATGCCAGCAACTGAGGCCCCTCGCGAAGCGAGGGCCTCAGTTGCTGGCGAGGTCACTGGGCACGGGCCTCAGTTGCTGGCATGGAGCGCCGAAGGCGCTCCATGTCAGCAACTGAGGCCCCTCGCGAAGCGAGGGCCTCAGTTGCTGGCGAGGTCACTGGGCAAGGGCCTCAGTTGCTGGCATGGAGCGCCGAAGGCGCTCCATGCCAGCAACTGAGGCCCCTCGCAAAGCGAGGGACTCAGTTGCTGGCGAGGTCACTGGGCAAGGGCCTCAAACCCTCGCAAAATTCACGTCGCTACTCAAAAAACACGACACACAAATTACGACACTCGCTAAATTTTACGAGGAACGCAAACAACGTACGAAACACGTTACCACACATTACGACCTCGCAAACATCGGACGCAACACGCCGACATACAAACATTTAAAACACAATACATACACACAGCACATACATAAAAAACTTACCTACACCAAGAGGGAGCACCCAGGACCTCAAAAATGCAACTTACACCTCGATTTTACTCGAAATAAAACAGTTTAGAGACTAAAAAAAAATCTAAGCGAGAGAAAAAATGGCCGCCGAACAAAACGAAAACGAGGCTACAGCACTCTAAACTCGCAAAACACCACAAAACACCTACGGATATTCCGATACAGACCTATACCACACATTACTCGCCATTTTACACCAATGCGGAAGTACACGACTACGCTAACGGTTTGGTCTCGCGCACGCACAGTGTTACACTGCACACATTCAGCATGCTTATACAGCAGCTCCACACCACTAATGCTGCAGCAACATCAACACACATTGCCAGCTCTTCATCACAATGCTTCAAAATAGGTACACTATATTCATTTACTAATTTAGCTACCTTACAATTTCATTGCCGTCATTTTTTGACGGGCAATTCGCTAGTAATAATAATAATACCCAGAAAACTGTTGTGGCAAGATTATTGGAGAACAATCTTGATCCTGCCACATAACACTTATCCTCTCTACCAGTGGTTCCAAAACATTTCCTAGAGACCCACCAGAATGTCCATGATTTAGGTCAAACGCTTTGTGATTATACAAGTAAAGCAATTTGAAGCTCCACAGCCTGTTAAATACTAGTTGGCTCCCCTTTGTTCACACCATGTTTGACCTAAATCATGGCTGGTCTGGTGGGTCTCTAGGAGGGGTTTGGGAACCACTGGCATGGAGGATAAGTGTTATGTGGCAGGATCCAGACTTGTTCTCCAATAACCTTGCCACAACCGTTTTTGGGGTATCGGCTTGGTGTTTTTAGATTGCATGGAGCCAGGAAATCTAAGTCTTGATAATACAAATTTCAAGATATACAGCCTTATTAAATTGCGATTTGGCCAATTCTAAAGGGCTCTATATAAGCACAGAGCATATTTTTTAACAGAAGTTTTTAGTAAGTGAAGACCTTGCTTTTGGATAGAAGTTCATGAACTAAAAACTTCTATAAAAATATATGCTATGTGCTTATATAGAGCCCTATTCAATTGGCCAAATCGCAATTTAATAAGGCTGATAGTATGTATACAACGTTCTGGAGAAGTGTGCATGTAAGGTCCTATGTACTATTACTGACCTCCCTTGTGGTCCATGCCTGAGGCACATACCTACGTAAGAGAGAGGTTTGTGCAACAACTGAAATAATTGTCCTTAATTAGTAGCAATAAATAAATAACCTTCTTAGTACAATCAGTTCCTGACGTTTATGAGCAGATTCTGCACGTTCATTCCTGTACGGGTGGATTTTTTTGCACTTTTAGTTTTCTTCCAAGAGTGTAATTTCCAGCAGGATTTTACCATATGATCAAAGTTAAGGAACAAAGCCGATCTGTGTTATAGAATGGGTACTTCAATTTGTGTTTTCTGCATCATTCCTGAGATACCGGGAAACTAGATTATGTGGAAAAGTCATTTAGTTTGGTGGGTTACCATAGATACTGGAAGAAAACAAAGATACGAACAAGGGCGGGTAATGTCAGGGGATATAGCAAGACATCCAAAGTAAATGAACAGTCATCTGACATGCCTCCAGTGCCAAATGACAGTCACACAACACAATCCACTGTAATAGTTTACAAACTGTGTGTAAAGCCTGTGTGGTGCGCCCTGCGCTGGCGCAACCAGGTATTACTATTGTATGGTAAACATGCTGAAACATTGAACACTGATTCACAGAGAGAGCATGTATGTATGTGTGTGTGTGTGTATACAGAGAGAGAGAGGGGTCATACAGAGAGAGAGAGGGGTCATACAGAGAGAGAGAGGGGTCATACAGAGAGAGAGAGGGGTCATACAGAGAGAGAGAGGGGTCATACAGAGAGAGAGAGGGGTCATACAGAGAGAGAGAGGGGTCATACAGAGAGAGAGAGGGGTCACACAGAGAGAGAGGGGTCACACAGAGAGAGAGAGGGGTCACACAGAGAGAGAGAGGGGTCACGCAGAGAGAGAGAGGGGTCACGCAGAGAGAGAGAGGGGTCACGCAGAGAGAGAGAGGGGTCACGCAGAGAGAGAGAGGGGTCACGCAGAGAGAGAGAGGGGTCACGCAGAGAGAGAGAGGGGTCACGCAGAGAGAGAGAGGGGTCACGCAGAGAGAGAGAGGGGTCACGCAGAGAGAGAGAGGGGTCACGCAGAGAGAGAGAGGGGTCACGCAGAGAGAGAGAGGGGTCACGCAGAGAGAGAGAGGGGTCACGCAGAGAGAGAGAGGGGTCACGCAGAGAGAGAGAGGGGTCACGCAGAGAGAGAGAGGGGTCACACAGAGAGAGAGGGGTCACACAGAGAGAGAGGGGTCACACAGAGAGAGAGAGGGGTCACACAGAGAGAGAGAGGGGTCACACAGAGAGAGAGAGGGGTCACACAGAGAGAGAGAGGGGTCACACAGAGAGAGAGAGAGGGGTCACACAGAGAGAGAGAGAGAGGGGTCACACAGAGAGAGAGAGGGGTCACGCAGAGAGAGAGAGGGGTCACGCAGAGAGAGAGAGAGAGAGAGAGAGGGGTCACGCAGAGAGAGAGAGAGAGGGGTCACGCAGAGAGAGAGAGAGGGGTCACGCAGAGAGAGAGAGAGGGGTCACGCAGAGAGAGAGAGAGGGGTCACGCAGAGAGAGAGAGAGGGGTCACGCAGAGAGAGAGAGAGGGGTCACGCAGAGAGAGAGAGAGAGAGAGGGGTCACGCAGAGAGAGAGAGAGGGGTCACGCAGAGAGAGAGAGAGGGGTCACGCAGAGAGAGAGAGAGAGAGAGGGGTCACGCAGAGAGAGAGAGAGAGAGGGGTCACGCAGAGAGAGAGAGAGAGAGAGGGGTCACGCAGAGAGAGAGAGAGAGGGGTCACGCAGAGAGAGAGAGAGAGGAGTCACGCAGAGAGAGAGAGAGAGGAGTCACGCAGAGAGAGAGAGAGAGAGAGGAGTCACAGAGAGAGAGAGAGAGAGAGAGAGAGAGGAGTCACAGAGAGAGAGAGAGGAGTCACAGAGAGAGAGAGAGAGGAGTCACAGAGAGAGAGAGAGAGAGAGAGAGTAGTCACAGAGAGAGAGAGAGGGATCACACAGAGAGAGAGAGAGAGGGATCACACAGAGAGAGAGGGAGGGATCACACAGAGAGAGAGGGAGGGATCACACAGAGAGAGAGGGAGGGATCACAGAGAGAGAGAGGGAGGGATCACAGAGAGAGAGAGGGAGGGATCACAGAGAGAGAGAGGGAGGGATCACAGAGAGAGAGAGGGAGGGATCACAGAGAGAGAGAGGGAGGGATCACAGAGAGAGAGAGGGAGGGATCACAGAGAGAGAGAGGGAGGGATCACAGAGAGAGAGAGGGAGGGATCACAGAGAGAGAGAGGGAGGGATCACAGAGAGAGAGAGGGAGGGATCACAGAGAGAGAGAGGGGGGATCACAGAGAGAGAGAGAGAGGGGGGGGGATCACAGAGAGAGAGAGGGAGGGGGGGATCACAGAGAGAGAGAGAGGGGGGGGGGATCACAGAGAGAGAGAGAGAGGGGGGGGGGGGATC